>JBBYHK010511690.1:0-13188 GCA_038382065.1 Adansonia grandidieri | reverse complement strand
TTAATAAATTTATAATTTAATAAAATTTAGAATCCTCCTTTTAAGGTTTCAAATATTATAAATCAAGAGAGATCCACTAAACAACAATTCATTCATCATTATTATACTAGATCTAGAGTGAAAAAAATGGCTGAGGATTAGTTGGAGAGACTAAAAAGACTCAAAGAAAGTCAACGTTAGTCTATGATCAAGAGGTAGGAAAAATGCAAGCTCAGGTCATAAGACTAATGGAGTTACTCATGGTGAGAGAGTTATTATGCCAACTTAAAGGTATTGCTATCATTCTTATCAAGACATATGGAGGAATATAGCCTGAGACACAGCCAGCTATTGCTCAAGAGACTTAACTCTGAATGTCTTAAATGTGCAATAAAATATCCCCAAAGCTACATAACCCCCAGTGATTGTTACCAACCCAGACGCTCTCTTACAAAGAGTAGATACCAGAATGGCACCCATACGACATAAGTCAACAAGTTCTGCTATCAAAGAAGAAGAAAAACAAAAGCAAAAAGGCAAAACTGAAGTAGAAATCAAGAAAGCAAAATTACAGTTACTGAAAAGAAGATTCAAAGCTATAGAGAAAGATGAGCTCTATACTAGCATGAATGTTGAGAACCTTAGTTTAGTTCTTGATTTAGCCTTTCCACCAAAATTAAAAATGCTTGAGTTAAAGAAATAGGCACCACTTTTTCGCAAGCTCATGTCAAGATGTTTATATAAAAAATTATAGGTTATTTGCATGACGACAAGCTTTTCATTCACTATTTCTAGGAATATTTGACTAGGTTAGCGTTAAACTAGTATAATAGTTTAACCCGTAACCAAACCAATACTGGTAAGATCTAGCTAATGCATTTTTGCAACAATACAAGCACATGGTTGAATGGGTTCCTTATAGATTAACCCTTTAAAATATGAAAAAAAAAGTCCACCAAGTCTTTTAAAAAATATGCCTAAAGTTATAGAGACGTGGCTTCTCAAGTGCAGCCTTCTTTAACTGGGAAAGAAATGACCATGTTGGTTATAGGCACTTTACATCCTCCCTACTATAATAAGATAGTAAGGAATGTGACCATGAACTTTTTCAATCTTGTCATCTTCAAAGAAATGGTTGAAGCTACCATAAAGGCAGAAAAGATCATAACAAGTGAACCTTCCACTACAAAGAAGGCTAGACTTGCCAAAAGGAAAGAAAAAACTTCATCCACCAACTATGTTAGCCAACTATTCCAATAGGAGTCCTGTCCCTTTTAATACACCCTGACCTTCTACCTCATCGACACCACCAACCACTACCTTGAATTGTCCTTAAAACCAAACACAGACTAATCCAAATCAATCAACCCAAAGAAACAACTAGTCCAGACCTCATATGAGCCTCTATTTTTATAAAGAAATATTTGTTAAACTTTTAGGGCTCTATTAATTGCTTCACTTTTTATGAAACTATATGAGGGTAACTTACCTAGCTAGTATAACCCAAATGCCTACTGTGAATGTCATGCAATAGTAGGCCATCTAATCAAAAACTATTCTGCTTTTAAAAATAGGGTCCATAGTCTTTTTGAAAGAAGAGCTTTTAAATTTAATATTGCTCTAGGATCCAATATAATGGCAAACCCTTGACCCAACCATCCTAAGTTTGGGTTTAATGCTCTGATTGCTGAAGAGGAATGTTAGGTGAAAAAGGACGTTCAAAAGATTAAGACTCGCATGGAAAAGGTTTGGGAAATTTTAACTGAAGGTATAATCTTTAGTCAGAGTCGTGAATATATAAATGCCAATCAAATCTTGGCCTAAACTTTTGCAAGTTTCATGCTGTCTAGGGGCATAGTTTACAAAATTATTTAGATTTCTTGGCTCTAATTCAAAAAATGATGGATAACGGTGAAGTCAAATTTTATACAGAAACCATTGAAAAAAAAAAGTCAATTAATATGGCGGATGAAGGCTCATTAAATTGCCTTATGGGGTTGGACATCCATTGAGTCATTTATTGTAATCAACCAAAGCCTATGCCTCCCATGAGAGAAATTGCCTATAGCTTATCATTCAGACTCCTAGACCTTTTCTATATAAGGACAAAAATAAGTGCCTTAGGGATATAATGCTGAAGTAGCAACTCTAGAAGCTTTGGCAAGGTCAATTGGCAGCGGTTGATATTATTGGGGTCAGTCACGTAACTCGAAGTCCAACCCAAAAACTAGCAAAGTTGCTACTAGGTCAAAAATAAAGGGCAAGCATTTGGAAAGGCAGTAACTATTGAAGGCAATCCTATGGAAATTCTACAACTATCAAAGAAAAATATGCTACTGAATTTTTGAAAGTCATAAAGTATAGCGAGTATAGCATTATGAATATGTTAAAATAGCTACCAGCAGAAACTTTTATGGTGGCATTACTGCTCAGTTCTAAGACCCATAAACATGCTTTGTTAAAGGTGCTTAATCAGGCATATGTCCCATAAGGAATTTTAGTCAACAAGCTTGATTGTTTGGTGAATAATATCACTGCTGACAATTTTATCTACTTTATTGATGATAAGATTTCACCAGGTGGGACTGCATCCACTGAAGCTTTTCATATAACTATTAATTACAATGGAACTATACTTCCTAAAGTGCTTATTGTGAATGGTTCAACTTTGAATGTCATGCCATGAATTACTTTGTCTTGGTTGCTAGTAAATTGCAGTCAGCTTAAGCACAGTCAAATAGTGGTTAAAGTTTTTGATGGGACCAAGGGAGAAATCAAAAGAATTATCTCAGTTCCCTTAATTATCAAACTATGCCCTTTTAAAGTTAAATTTAATGTATTAGATATTGCCCTCGCGTACAACTGTCTCTTAGGACAACCATGGATGCACTTGTTAGTGTTGTACCATCTTCTCTTTATCAAAAAGTCCAGTTTATAGTTAATGATAAGTTGGTCAGCATATCCTAGGAAGAAGACATGATCTCCATGACTTCAACCGACGCTCTCTACGTCGAAGTAAATGTTGATTTAGAGAATGATCATTTAGAGCATTTGAGATTGTCAATGCTGCTTTCATTACTGAAGGATCTCCACTTCTGAAGCCTTATCTTTCCAAAGTACTCACATGGGTTTAAAGCTCACGGTGGTAAAAGGTGCATGAGTAAGAAAATGGCTTCACAAATGCCTATGGAGGATAAGTCGATCTATCTAAATTGTTGACAAAAGAGATAGGTATGGATTGGGCTACAAACCTGAAAGGAACCAAAAGAGAAAGTTTGAGAAGAAAGCTAAAAGAAAAAACTTGAGTTAAGTTTCATTTCTTTATCCTTCTTTGAATAAAACCTTTTGTTATAGTAGAATCATCAATCTCACTGCTCAAAGAAAAGAAACAAACAATCATATGATGATGGTTGTTACAACTTTTAAGAATTTTCATGTAAATGCAATTAAGTCGGATGATGAAAAGTCGCAGATTGATCATGGAATTTGTCCCTATCCTTCTGGATATGTTTGGACAAATTGGACTGTTACTAAGATAACTATAGTGTGTAGGCTTAATAAAAAAGAAATTCCAAGAACTTCCCTTATTTGTTTTGGCTTGAGAAATACAAAGGGCATAAAAATGTCATATCATCATTTTTAGAAATGAAATGCATTAACTTTTTATATATTCAATCCCTTTCACACCCATATTTTTTTCATTTTCGTATGCACATATATGAATTATCTCAGATTTTCTTGTTTGCCCATTCTTGTTTTGTATACTTTTATAGATCTCTTGACCAAAAGAAGAGGTGACCTCTTTTAGGATTCAAAAGTCAATTTTCAATGATCCATTTATTCAAATAAGGATGATCTCAAAGAAGATTTTGATTATTACACTTTGTTGTCTAATTTGTTGAATTTTATTGAGCAGGAGGATAGGTAAATAATGCCTCATAAAGAGCCCAGGGAGGTTATAAATTTAGGGGATGAGGATGATAATGCAGAGGTCAGAATTGGAACTATTATCATGATGGTCACTAAGATAAAGCTGATAAATTTATTTCAGGAGTTTCATGATGTTTTCACGTGGTCATATCAAGATATGCTAGGCTTAGACCTAGAAATGGTGGTCTATAAGCTATGTCGAAAACCAGGATGCAAGCCGATTCAGTAGAAATTGAGGATGAAGTTGAAAATATTATCAAAAGTTAAAGAAGATGTGAAGAAGCAATTTGATGGTGGATTTCTTGAAGCAGCAAAGTATCCAGGATGGGTTGCTAACATTGTCCTGGTTCCTAACAAAGACAAAAAAGTTAGAATGTGTGTGGACTATAGGATTTAAATAGAGTAAGCCTAAAGGATAATTTCCCTCTTCCATTATTAACACCCTAGTCAACAACATTGCAAAGAATTGTTTGTTTTCTTTCATGGATGGATTTTTAGGGTATAATCAAATTAAAATGGCACCTGAAGACATAGAGAAGACAACTTTTATCACTGTTTAGGATACTTTTTTGTTATAAAGTAATGTCGTTCAAACTGAAAAATGCCAGGCAACTTATCAAAGGGTAATGGTCACTTTGTTTCATAACATGATGCATAAAGAAATTAAAGTATACATTGATGACATGATTGCCAAGTCCTCCCAAGAAGAGAAGCATGTCATAGACCTGCGAAAATTGTTCAAAAGACTCAGAAAATACCAATTAAAGTTGAATCTGATGAAATATACTTTTGGTGCAAGACTAGGAAAGCAATTAGGGTTTATTATAAGCAAAAAAAAGGATTAAAGTTGATCGTAATAAAGTTAGAGCCATTTAGGAGCTACTACCTCCACGCATACAAAAAAAGTAAGAAGTTTCCTTGGGCAATTGAATTATATTGTGTGTTTCATTTCCAAGCTCACGGACAAATGTGATCTAATCTTTTAGCTTCTTTGGAAAAGCAATTTAGGAGAATAAGACAAAAATTGCCAAATCAAATTTGAAAAAGTGAAATAATATTTGCCAAATCTTTCAGTCCTTGTACCACCAATCCTAAGGCATCCCCTTATATTGTACCTTTTATGTTTTAGCGGTTAATGAGATATGTGCTAAGGCAACATGATGAGACCAGTAAGAAAGAAAGGGCAATTTATTACCTTAGCAAGAAATTTTTGGATTATGAGGTAAATCATTCTCAAATAAATGTTGTCCTCTAGTTTGGACTGCAAAAAAGCTTAAGCAATATATGCTATATCATACTACTTGGTTGATTGCAAAAATTGATCTAATCAAGTATCTTTTTGAAGCTCTATCATTGTTTGGAAGAATAGCGAGATGGCAAGTCTTATTATCAGTATATGATATAGTTTATGTGAGTGAAAAAGCAGTTAAAGGAAGTGCTATTGCCAAATTCCTAGCAAGCCGAGCCCTTGATGATTATTAACCTTTAGATTTTGATTTTCTTGATGAAAATTTAATGAATGTTTCTGTTGAAGAGGAGGATCATTAAACAGAGGAACTAGAATGAAAAATGTATTTTGATGGGGCTTCAAACGCTCTAGGTTATGGAATTTGAGCAATTCTCATATCCCCATAAGAAGATTATTATCCTTTTAATGCCAAGTTAGATTTTGATTTCACAAATAATATGGCAGAGTATGAAGTATGTGTTATGGGACTTCATGCATCCATTGAGAGAAATGTTCAAGTGTTGAAGGCTTATAAGGATTCAGCCTTGGTGATCTATTAGCTACGTAGGGAATGAGAAACTTGAGATTTAAGGTTGGCCTAATATAAAAAATTTGATTTTTAAACTGTTACAACAGTTCGAGAATATGGATTTTATTAGATTTTATTCATTTGTCTTAAGATGAAAATTAAATGGTAGATGCTCTTGCCACCCTTAACTCGATGTTTAAAGTGAATGAGAAAGAAAAAGTAATCCTGATCGAGATAAGCTCATATGAGTGTCTTCCACATTATCATAATGTTAAAATTGAATCGGATGGTCATCCATGGTATTACGATATTAAGAGGTACCTCAAAGATCGAGAATATTTGAACTATGCTTCTTAAAATGACAAAAAGACCTTAAGAAGGTTAGTAATGAGCTTCATTCTGGATGGTGAGATTCTTTACAAGAAACACTATGATCAAACATTATTAAGATGCATGGATGCCCTTAAAGCACAGAGAATTTTGAAAAAAGTACATAACAAAGTTTGTGGCATTCATGCCAACAGGCATAAAATGACAAGATAAATTATGAGATTAGGCTATTTTTGAATGACTATGGAAGGAGATTGTATTAGGTATGTCCAAAAATGTCATAAATGCCAAGTTTATGCAGATAAGATTCATGTGCCGCCGTCACCACTACATGTCATAACTGCTCCATGGCCTTTTTTTATATAGGGCATGGATGTTATTGGGCTAATTACCCCTATAGCTTCAAATCATCATCATTTTATCTTGGTGGCTATGGACTATTTCAGCAAATGGGTTAAAGCTGCTTTTTATGCAAATGTGACAAAGTCGATAGTGATAAAATTCCTAAAAACTAATATTATTTGTTGATTTAGATACCTGAGAGGATTACAATAGACAATGCGTCTAACTTGAATAACACATTGATGATAGAGGTATGTTGACAATTAAAGATCTCTCATCATAATTTAGTGATATACCATCCAATGATGAATAGAATAGTATAAGCGGCTAATAAAAATATTAAGAAGATTTTGGTAAAAATGTTGGAAACTTATAAAGATTGGCATAAAAAACTACCTTTTGCACTTTTAGCTTATTGAACTTCAGTTCAGACCTTTATTGGGACAGCACCTTCCTTATTGTATATGACATAAAAACCGTTCTACCAATTAAGGTGAAAATTCCCTTGCTCCGGGTGTTAATGGAAACTAAATTAGAGAAAGCTAAGTGGGTCCGAGATCATTATGAATAGTTAAACGTTATTGAAGAGAAGAGGTTGCAAGTGATCCAACGTGGACAAATGTATCAAAAAAGAATGCTGAGAGCCTGTGATAAAAAACTCTACCCAAGGCAATTTCATGAAGAGGAGTTAATTTATAAAAAAATTCTTCCTAACCAAAAAGATTTACACGGTAAATAGGCTCTGAATTGGGAAGAACCTTATGTGGTTCAAAAAGCATTTCTAGGTGGGGCATTAATGGGTAGGCACACTTTACACAATCCTTTCAATGCTGATAACATAAAGAAGTATTATGTCTAAGAGGCAATTTCAAAAAAAAAAAAAGAAGAAAAAAAGAAAAAAAAGAAAAAAAAGAAGAAAAAAGTGTTATCTTGAGTTAAAAACTCGAAAAGGGTAGCTCAGGCAAATTGATGCGTAAGACAAAGTCTATTGAATACTTAAGACCAAAAAGAAAGGCATTGTGCAATTAAAGACATCTTCAAAGAAATTGATCCATGAAAAAGCATTGTTTCGTTCAAAAAGGACTTTTGAAGAATTAAATGAGAGATTCCAACCATCTGAATATACTTTGTTATATACATTATACATATTCTTATTAAAAACTAATACCGTGTTTTTTCCTTTTATTAGAATATAAATACACATCTTTGTTCATACCTTTGTCACTCTTTTATTCATACCTTTGTCATTTTCATTTGTACCTTTGACATTTATACCTTTGTCATACCTTTATCATGTGCATATGTTTTATGATTAACATTTTAGAAATAAATAACAAAAAGATATCTTTGCATTACTTTGGATTAAGGTTAAATATTATAGGGACCTTAGTTACTGTTTCAATTTTTCAGATATTCTAGGAAGGGTTAAAATCAATTGATAATGTGGTTAAGTATCATCAAAGAAAAAAGAATTTGAAAGTCATGATTAAAGGACATTTTCGATAAGAGAAAAATAAATTCTTTATAAGGAGCATCGTCAACCTTATTCGCTTACCCAATCATAAGGAACTCCAGACCCGGGCATCATTAGTTTTGCTTTCTTTACCTAAAGAAAATAATATTCATAACATTTTCTGAAAATGCCTTCAACCTCGAGTGTTGGAGTAGGTTTATTTTGCCCATCTCATCTCTTAAAGATACCTATGAATTGAGGCTCAAGCACTGACTCTTTTGGCAAAAAAGAAAGGTCATTTTCACAACATTTTTTGAAAATGCCTTCAAATTCTAAAATTTGCTAAATCTAAAATAATGGATAATGATCAAATTTATAGATTGCATAAAGGAATCATGGGAATTCATCATATGCATTTTGCATGCATTTGCGTTCAATAATTTGTAAGAAAATTGAGCATATGCTAAAGGAGAGCAATAATTATGCTTATTCCTTCAAAATTGAATGGTAAATCCCTCATCTTTTCAAATTGACCAAGCATCAAATGTTATCCAAACACTTTACCTATGTTAACTTATTGGTTTTGTCTCGATCAACCTCTTTCATATGTTAACTTGTCGATTTCATCCTGGTCATTCCTTTTCATTTGTTGACTTGTCAAGTTCATCCCGTCAACCCTTTATTCACTGACTTGTTAGTTTCATCTTAGTTAACCCTTCATTCATTGACTTGTTGGTTTTGTCTCGATCAACCCTACCTATTTTGACTTATAAGTTTTGTTCGATCAATTCCTTTCACTTGATAACTTATCAGTTTAGTTCCAATCAACCCTTTTTATTTGTTGACTTGTCAGTTTCATCTTGATCAACCCTTCATTTGTTGACTTATTGATTTTGTCTTAATCAACCCTTTATTCATTGACTCGTTGGTTTCGTCCCATCAACTTTACCTATGTTAACCAGTCGATTTTGTCTTAGTCAACCTCTTTCATTTGTTAACTTTTAGATTTCATCTTGATCAATCTTACCTATGTTGACTTGTCAATTTTGTCTTAATTAACCTTTTTCATTTGTTGCCTTGTTAGTTTTATCCTCATAAACCCTTTTTATATGTTGACTTATCAATTTTGTTTTAGTTAACCTTTTTCATTTATTGACTTGTTAGTTTCGTCTCGATCAACTTTTCATTTGTTGACTAGTCAATTTTGTCTTAGTCAACCATTCATTTGTTGACTTGTTGGTTTCATCCTAGTCAACCTTACCTATGTTAACTTGTCAGTTTTACCTAGGTCAACTCTTTTCATTTGTTAACTTCTAGGTTTCATCCTGGTCAACCCTACCTTTGTTGACTTATCAATTTTATCCTGGTTAACTCTTTCATTTATTAACTTGTCAGTTTTGTCCTGATCAACTCTTCATTCATTGACTTATCGATTTCATCCCTGTCAACCCTTTATTCATTGACTCATTGGTTTTTTCTCAGTTAACCCTACCTATGTTGATTTGTCAGTTTTGTCTCGGTTAGCCTTTTTCATTTGTTCACTTGTAGGTTTCATCTTAGTCAACCCTACCTATGATGACTTGTCAATTTTGTCTTGGTTAACCTTTTTCATTTGTTGACTTATCGATTTTATCCTTGTCAACCTTTCATTCATTAACTTGTCGGTTTCATCTTGGTTAACCCTTTATTCGTTGACTTATTGGTTTCATCCCAATCAACCCTACCTATGTTAACTTGTCAATTTTGTCCTAATCAATCCCTTTCATTTGTTAACTTATAGGTTTTATCCTGATCAACCCTACCTATGTTGACTTGTTGGTTTTGTCCCGGTCAACCTTTTTCATTTTTTGACTTATCAATTTCATCCTAGTCAACCTTGTTTATTTGTTGACTAGTCGATTTAGCCTCAATCAACCCTGTATTCGTTGACTTGTTGGTTTCATCTTGGTCAATGCTATCTATGTTGACTTGTTGGTTTTATTGTGGTTAACCCATTTTAGTGGTTTGCTTATAGGTTTTGTCTGGGCCAACCCTGCTTATGTTGACTTGTTGGTTTTATCATGGTCAACCCCTTTTAGTGGTTTGCTTGTAGGTTTGTCTCGGCCATCCCCACCTGTATTACTTGTTAGTTTAGTCCCGATCAACCCCTTTCATTTGTTAACTTATCGCTTTTGTCTTGGTCAACCCTTCATTCATTAACTTATCAGTTTTGTCCAGTCAACCCTTCATTCGTTAACTTGTTAGTTTCATCTTAATTAACCCTACCTACGTTGACATTTTAGTTTTATCCTAGTCAACCCTTTTCATTTGTTGACTTATAGGTTTCATCTCAATCAACTTTACTTATGTTGACTTGTCGATTTTGTCTTAGTCAACCTCTTTCATTTGTTGACTTAAAGATTTCGTCTTAGTCTATCCTTCATTCATTGACTTGTCAATTACATCCTTGTCAACCTCTCATTCGTTGACTTGTTAGTTTTATCTTGATCAACCCTACCTATGTTGACTTATTAGTTTCATCCCAGTCAATCCCTTTCATTTGTTGACTTGTCGATTTTGTCCTAATCAACCCTTTATTTATTGACTTATTGGTTTTATCCCAATCAACCTTACCTATGTTGATTTATCGATTTTGTCCCAGTTAACGTCTAATGACTTAGGTTTCACTTTAGTCATCATTTTAATTTAAGATTTTGCCTTTGGTTAATTAGTTTTATGCTCATTATTAGTTTAAATTATTTATTAAAGCTTAGTGACCCAAACAAAATTATATCTATTTGGTCTTTGCCTTGTTCCTGATTCTCCAAAACAGTCAAAGAGAGGCAGCTGTATACACCTAATTTTGCTTATGTCACTTTTTCAAAAATCCTGAATATTCGAGATTGAAAACTTAACAATCACTCTTATTGGGAACAATCTTTTTCAAATGAACCAGATATTTTCAAAACCTTTTTATCCATATTTAAATGGCCATAAGTTCAAATGACAGAAAAAGTCATATGTTGATCTCTAATGTTGAATATACAAGATAAATATTTAAGAGAAAAATTATTTTTAATATTTCTTGTCAGAATTTTGAAAATTTATTTTTGTAAAAGATATCACAATCAAAATTTCCATTTTTAGGTTTTTTTTTTTAGAATTTCTTGTGAAATTTGAAAAATTAATTATCATATATTTTTATCGATACTAATGTGGTATTGATGCCAATATTCACTCTAAAATAAAAAATATTCAAGAAAAAAATTCATATTGGCATTTCATATCACAAGGTGCCAAGTTACCTCTTTTTTTGTAATTAATTTTGAATTTTTCACCATTCTGCTAGTATCACACTTGTAAAAGTTTTTTGGGAAAATTATTTTGAATTCAGGATTTTCATCTTTACCCTTTTTTTAAATTAATATTTTAAATAATATGTATTATTTAATTCTTTTTATATAAGTTTTAATGTATTTTTTGAAAATTCTCTCGGTTCTAGAATATGAAATTTTTTAAATGCGTAAAATTATTGGTGGAAACTCTTCGAATTTTGAATTTCAAAATTCTTTAAATATTTTCATTTAACCTCCATTAAATCAGGTTTTCAATTTTTTTTTATAATTTTCACATTCATTAAGAATAGTCCATGTTTTTAATGCAAAGTTTTCAGCTCTGTAAATTTTTTTGGGGATTTTTCTGAATTTATAATTTTTAAAATTATCCAAATATTATTTTTTAATCCATATTAAATCTCTTTTAAAATTCATTTTATTTTATGAGTTTTGCATTTTTTCATAATTTTTCCATTTTTAAATACAAATTATTCTACTTCATAAATTTTTTGGTAAGATTTTTCTAAGTTTATAATTTTTAAAATTCTTCAAATATTATTGTCTATGTCATATTAAATCAGTTTTGATAAATTTAAATTATTTTATGAGTTTTTCATTTTTTTCACATATAAAAATTTTTCGATAAAGGTTTTTCTCGTAAATTTTTACAAGTTTGCTATTTTTAATGTTTTTTCTGTAAATTAAAAATTGTTTTTATTATTAGAATAAATTAAATTGATTACATGGAATTTTATTTCAAATACATATTTTTTTAATTTTTATAATTTAGTCCTTATAATTAACTTTTACGGTATAATTTTACATATTAATACAAATATCATATTGTAGACACCTAATTTCATTCGAGTCTCATTTTCAATAATCCTGATTATCCGGGATCAAGAACTTACGGCTATCCTCATTGGAAATGATCATTTTCAGAAGAACAAGATATTTTGGAGACCTTTTTAGTCATAATTTAAACAGTCGTAAGTTCACAAAACAAAAAAGTCATATTTTGATCTCTAATTTTGGATATACAAAATGAATATTTAAGAAAAATTATTTTTTTAATTATTCTTTTCAAATTTTGAAAATCTATTTCTGCGAATAATATCATAGTCAAATTTTCCATTTTTAGGAATTTTTTGAGAATTTTTCATTAAATTTGGGAAATTAACCTTCATATATTTTTACTGACACCTGTGTGGTATTTATGCTGATATGCACTCCGAAAAATTAGAAATATTCAATGAAAAATTTGTGTTGGCATTTTATTCCACAAGGTGTCAAGTTGCTTATTTTTGTAATTAATTTTGAATTTTTTTCTTTTTTTTTCAAAGTACCACGAGTATTGTACTCGTAAATTTTTTCTGGTAAAATTATTTTGAATTTTGGATTTCCATCTTTATCATTTTATAAATTAATATTTTGAATAATATGATTTATTTAATTCATTTTATAATTTTTAATGTATTTTTTGAAAAAATTTTCGGTTCTAGAATACGAACTTTCCATTATCTGTAAAATTTTTTATGTAATTTTCTTGAGTTTTAAATTTTAAATTCTTTAAATATTCCCATTCAACTAAAATTAAATCAGTTTTTCAAAACTCACTTATTTAGTATGAATTTTTGAATTTTTCCCATTTTTGAAATTCGGAGTTTTCTACTCCATGAATTTTTTTTGGGAAGATTTTTTTAAGTTTATATTTTTTTAAATTCCTCAAATATTATTATTTATTTTAGATTAAATCAGTTTAGGAAAATTTCTTTTATTTTATCAGTTTTGCATATTCTTTTCAAATTCTTCTATTTCCAAAATATGAAGTTTTCTACTTCGTAAATTTCTTGGAAAGATTTTTCTTAGTTTATAACTTTTAAATTCTTTAAATATTATTTTTTAATCCACATTAAATAATTTTGAAAAATTTAATTTATTTTATAAGTTTTAAAATTTTTTCTATTATCGAGATATGGGTTTTATACTCTGTAAATCTCAGTTTCTAATTTTTAAATTATTTTAAATATTATTATTTAATTCATATTAAAACAGTTTTTAAAAATTTAATTTATTTTATAAG
>JBBYHK010511679.1:0-13191 GCA_038382065.1 Adansonia grandidieri | reverse complement strand
TACTAACATGATTTCTTTGTGATGATTATTTGCATTCATGTTTTCAAAACATTTTGAATAAAATTAAAGGTAATGTTCTACATGGGTGTCTCTCTAGTGCCCAAAGTGGAACATTCCATTTTCAAAGTAAAATACAGAGGTCATTTTATTGAAAATCTCTATATTCTCCATCTCTCCGAGGCGTATATGAGATTAAATCTTTTTCATCAAAACCTGGATTTGTATTTCTATAAGATTCACGCATTAGAAGAGGGTTATATCAAAATAGTGACAAGTTAAGATTGGAAGAATCGAAATCGAGATAAGACATAGCTAGTAAGGTATTAATTTTGAGCATCACAAAGAGGTTCATACCTCATTATGCATAACCAACTTCTGAACCCAAACAACAAATCTTTGCATTACGTAGACCATGGGATCGATGTTTTAAGTTTTGTAACTCAAAACATAGGTTTCAATAGGCATTCGATCATGCCTAACCCAAAATGATCAGTGGTGACTCCAAGCATTAGCCATTTTGTGATAGTCATCCGAGACCTATAAGATGAGAGATTCATCTAATGGTCCCCCCTTACTGCATCATTAGTCAAGAATCTGTGCTTTATTGTTCCCATCATGTTGCGAAGGAAAAGTCACGATTAAGAAGACACTCCAAGTCAGAAAAATATTTTAAGTCATACACACTTATAGATCAGTGAGGGTCCACCCTGGTGTATGTTGTAACACCTTATAATCAAAGTTCATCCATGAAATGATACAAACTTGGATACTTGTAATAACCTCTATTCTTTTCATTAGTGGCACTATGATCATGTTCCCCACATTGGGATACATGGTATTGATGCTTTGCATATGCAAGAAAAGCTTTTCTTTCCACCATTTTCCTTATAATTAATGTTTATTCGTAAAACAAGACAAACTTAGACACTCGTAATAATCTTTTTTTTTGGGAAAAACAATCATGTTCTCATTGGGATACATGATATCGATGCTTTGGATTTGGAAGAAAAGCTTTTTGTTTCCACCACTTTCCTCATAATTAATGCTCATCCGTGAATTTAGACAAACCTTGATACTTATAAAAATATCCGTTTTTTTTTTTGTTATGGGCACTATAATCATGTTCTCCTCAATTAGATACACGATATTGATGCTTTGGATTTCAAGAAAAGCTTTTCCTTCCATCATTTTCCTTATAATTAAAGTTCATTCATGAAATGAGGCAAACTTGGATACTCGTAATAATATCCATTTTTTTTTACTATTGGTAATACAATCTTGTTTTTCTCATTGGGATACATAGATTGATGTTTTTGATTTGCAAGAAAAGCTTTTTTTCCACCATTTTCCATATAATTAATATTCATCCATGAAATAAGACAAACTTGGATACTCAACAACCTCCATTCTTTCTGTTATGGGCACTGCAATCATGTTCTCTTCATTGGGATTCATGATTTTGATGCTTTGGATTTGTAAGAAAAGCTTCTCTTTCCACCATTTTCCTTATGATCAAAGTTCATCCGTCAAGTAAGACAAACTTGGATACTCAAAATAATCTTCATTCTTTTTGTTATTGGCACTGCAATCATGTCCTCCATATTGGGATACATGATATTGAAGCTTTTGATTTGCTAGAAAAGGTTTTATTTCCACCGTTTTCCCTATAAGTAATGTTCATCCATGAAATAAGACAAACTTGGATACTCATAATAATCTGCATTTTTTTTGTTACGGCACTACAATCATGTTCTCCTCAATTGGATACATGATATTGATGCTTTGAATTTGCAAGAAAAGCTTCTCTTTCCACCATTTTTCATTTAATCAATGTTCGTCTATGAAATCAGACAAACTTGGATACTTATAATAATCTCCATTCTTTTCGTTATGGGCACTAAATCATTTTCTCCTCATTGGGATACACGATATTGATGCTTTGGATTTGCAAGAAATGTTTTTCCTTCCACCATTTTCCTTATAGTCAAATTTCATTCGTGAAATAAGACAAACTTGGTACTTATAATAATATCCATTCTTTTTGTTATTGGCATTACAATCCTGTTCTCCTCATTGGGATGCACAGATTGACGCTTTTGATTTGCAAGAAAAGCTTTTCTTTCCATAATTAAAGTTCATCCATTAATTGAGACAAACTTGGATACTCATAACAATCTCCATTCTTTTTGCTATGGGCACAACAATCATGTTCTCCTTACTTGGATACATAATTTTGACACTTTGGATTTGCAAGAAAAGCTTCTCTTTCCACCATTTTCCTCATAATCAAAGTTTATCCATCAAATGAGACAAACTTGGATGCTCATAATAATCTCCACTCTTTTTGTTATTGGCACTACAATCATGTTCTCCATATTGGGATACATGATATTGATGCTTTGAATTTGCAAGAAAAACTTTTCCTTAGACCATTTTTCTTTTAATCAAAGTCCACCCATGAAATAATACAAACTTAGATACTTGTAATAACACCATTCTTCTTGTTAGTGGCACTACAATCATGTTCTCCACATTGGGATACACGGTATTGATGCTTTGGATATGCAAGAAAAGCTTTTCTTTCCACCATTTTCCTTATAATTAATGTTCATTCATGAAATGAGACAAATTTGGATACAAGTAATAATCTCCATTATTTTTGTTAGGGCACTACAATCATGTTCTCCTTATTAGGATACACGATATTGATGCTTTGGGTTTGAAAGAAAAGCTTTTCTTTCTACCATTTTCCTTATAATCAAAGTTCATCTATGAAATGAGACAAACTTGGATACTCGTAATAATATCCATTTTTCTGCTATTGGCACTACAATCATGTTCTCCACATTGGGAGACACAATATTGATGCATTGGATTTGCAAGAAAAGCTTTTCTCTCCATCATTTTCCCTATAAGTAAAATTAATTTGTGAAATGAGACAAACATGGATACTCGTATTAATCTCCATTGCTTTTTTTATTGGGCACTACAATCATATTCACTTTATTGGGATACACGATATTTGTGCTTTGATTTGGCAGGAAAAGCTTTTCTTTCCTCCATTTTTCTTATTATTAAAGTTCATCTGTGAAATGAGATAAAGTTGGATATACATAATAATCTTCGTTCTTTTTGTTATGGGCACCACAATCATGTTCATCTCATTGGGATACACGATGATGATGCTTTGATTTGGCAAGAAAAGCTTTTCTTTCCACCATTTTCCTTCTAGTCAAAGTTCATCCCTGAAATGAGACAAACTTGGATACTCATAATAATCTCCATTCTTTTTGTTATTGGGCAACACGGTCATGTTCACCTCATTGGGATACACGATATTGATGCCATGATTTGGAAAGAAAAGCTTTTTCTTTCCACTATTTTACTTATTATTAAAGTTCATCCGTGCAATGAGATAAACTTGGATACACGTCGTTATCTCCATTCTTTTTGTTATGGGCACTACAATTATGTTCGCTTCATTGTGATACACGATGTTGATGCTTTGATTTGGCGAGAAAAGCTTTTCTTTCAACCATTTTCCTTATAATCAAAGTTTTTCCATGAAATGAGTCAAACCAGGATTCTTATAATAATCTCCATTCTTTTTGCGACTGGGTGCTACAATCATGTTCTTCACATTGGGATGCACGATATTGATGCTTTTGATTTTCAAGAAAAACTTTTCTTTAGATCATTTTCCTTATAATCAAGGTTCATCCATGAAATGATACGAACTTGGATACTTGTGATAACCTCCATTCTTTTTATTAGTGGCACTACAATCATGTTCTCCACATTTGGATACATGTTATTGATGCATTGGATATGCAAGAAAAGCCTTTTTCTCCACCATTTTCCTTGTAATTAATGTTTATTTGTGAAATAAGACAAACTTGGATACAAGTAATAATCTCCATTCTTTTTGTTATGGGCACTACAATCATATTCTCCTTATTGGGATACACGTTATTGATTCTTTTGATTTGAAAGAAAAACTTTTCTTTCCACCATTTTCCTTATAGTCAAAGTTCACTTGTGAAATGAGACAAACTTGGATACTCGTAATAATATCCATTCTTTTTGTTATTGGTGCTACAATCTTGTTCTCCGCATTGGGATACACAATGCTTTGGTTTTGCAAGAAAAGCTTTTCTTTCCACCATTTTTCTTATAATCAAAGTTCATCCATCAAACGAGATAAACTTGGATACACATAATAATCTCTATTCTTTTTGTTATTGGAACTATAATCATGTTCTCTGCATTGGGATATATGATCTTGATGCTTTAGGTTTGCAAGAAAAGTTTTTCTTACCACCATTTTCCTTATAATTAATGTTCATCCATGAAATGAGACAAACTTGGATGCTTGTAATAATCTCCATTCTTTTTATTACTGGCACTACAGTCATGTTCTCCTCATTGTGCACACGATATTGATGCTTTAGATTTGTAAGAAAAGCTTTTATTTCCATCATTTTCCTTAAAATCAAAGTTCATCCATGAAATAAAACAAACTTGAATACTCATAATAATCTCCATTCTTTTTGTTATGGGCGCTACCATCATATTCTCCTCATTAGGATACATGATATTTATGCTTTGGATTTGCAAGAAATGCCTTTCTTTCAACCATTTTCCTTACAATCAAAGTTCATCCATGAAATAAGACAAACTTGAATACTCATAGTAATCTCCATTTTTTTTGTTATTGGCAGTACAATCATGTTCTCTACATTGGGATACAAGACCTTGATGATTGTATTTGCAAGAAAAGCTTTTCTTTCTACCATTTTCCTTATAATTAATGTTTATCTGTGAAATGAGACAAACCAGGGTACTCATAAGAATCTCTATTCTTTTTGTGATAGGGTGCTACAATCATGTTCTCCACATTGGGATACATGATATTGATGCTTTGGATTTTGCAAGAAAATCTTTTCTTTCCATTATTTTCCTTATAATTAATGTTTATCTGTGAAATGAGACAAACTTGGATACTCGTAATAATCTCTATTCTTTTTTCTTTTGGGCACTACAATCATGTTTTCCATATTGGGACACACGATATTGATGCTTTGGATTTGGAAGAGAAGCTTTTCTTTCCACATTTTTCCTTATAATCAAAGTTCATCTGTGAAACGAGACAAACTTGGATACTCGCAATAATATCGGTTCTTTTTGTTATTGGCACTACAATCATGTTCTCCACTTTGGGATACACAATCTTGAAGCCTTGGATTTGCAAGAAAAGCTTTTCTTTCCACCATTTTCCTTGTCATTAATGTTCATCATTGAAATGAGACAAACTTGGATACTCATACTAATCTCCATTCTTTTTGTTATTGGCACTATAATCATGTTCTCATCATTGGGATACACATGTTGATGCTTTAATTTAGCAAGAGAAGCTTTTCTTTCCACTGTTTTCCTTCTAGTCAAAGTTCATCCATGAAATAAGACAAAAACGGATACTCATATTAATCTCCACTGTTTTTGTTATTGGGCACTACAATCATGGTCACCTCACCGGGATACATGATATTGATGCTTTGATTTGGCAAGCAAAGCTTTTCTTTCCACTATTTTCCTCATTATTAAAGTTCATCTGCGAAATCAGACAAACTTGGATACGCATAATAATCTCTATTCTTTTCGTTATGGGCACTACAATCATGTTCTCCTTATTGGGATACATAATGCTGATGCTTGATTTGGCAAGAAAAGCTTTTTTTTCCACCATTTTTCTTCCAGTTAAAGTTTATCTATGAAATGAGACAAACTTGGATACTCAAAATAATCTCCATTCTTTTTCTTATTGGGCATCATATCCATGTTCACCTCATTAGGATACACGATATTGATGCTTTGATTTCTAAAGAAAACCTTTTCTTTCCACCATTTTCCTTGTTATTAAAGTTCATTCGTGCAATGAGACAAACTTGGATACGTGTAGTAATCTCCATTCTTTTTGTTATGGGCGCTACAATCATCTTCACCTCTTTGGGATACACGATGTTGATGCTTTGATTTAGCAAGAAAAGCTTTTCTTTTAACCATTTTCCTTATAATCAAAGTTCATCTGTGAAATAAGATAAACTTGGATACTCATAATAATCTCCATTCTTTTTGTTATTGGCACTATAATCTTGTTCTTCGCATTGGGATACACAATATTGAAGCTTTGGATTTGCAAGAAAAGCTAGTTTTTTCACCATTTTCCTTATAATCAAAGTTCATCTGTGAAATGGGACAAACTTGGATACTCGTAATTATCTCCATATTTTTTTGTTATTGGCACTACAATCATGTTCTCCACAATGGGATATATGATATTGATGCTTTGGATTTGCAAGAAAAGCTTTTCTTTCCACCATTTTCCTTATAAGTAATGTTCATCCGTGAAATGAGACAAACTTGCAGGCTCATAACGATCTCCATTCTTTTTGTTATGGGCACTACAATCATGTTCTCCATATTGGGATACAGGATATGGATGCTTTGGATTTGCAAGAAAAGCTTTTCTTTTCACCATTTTCCTTATAATCAAAGTTTATCCGTGAAATAAGACAAACTTGGATACTCATAATAATCTCTATTCTTTTTGTTATGGGCATTACAATCATGTTCACCTCATTCGGATGCACGATGTTGATGCTTTAATTTGGCAAGAAAAACTTTTCTTTCCCTATTTTCCTTACAATCAAAGTTCATCAATGAAATGAATCAAACCTAGAATCTCATAATAATCTTCATTTTTTTTGTGATTGGGTGCTACAATCATGTTCTCCAAATTAGGATACACGATATTGATGCTTTGGATTTGCAAGAAAAACTTCTCTGTACACCATTTTCCTTATAATGAATGTTCATCCATAAAATGACACAAACTTGGATACTTGAAATAACCTCCATTCTTTTTGCTAGTGGCACTGCAATCATGTTCTCCATATTGGGATACACGGTATTGATGCTTTGGATAAGCAAGAAAAGCTTTTCATTCCACCATTTTCCTTATAATTAATGTTCATTTGTGAAATGCGACAAACTTGGATACATGTAATAATCCCCATTATTTTTGTTATGGGCACTACAATCATATTCTCCTTATTAGGATGCACAATATTGATGTTTTGGATTTGAAAGAAAAGCTTTTCTTTCCACCATTTTCCTTATAATCAAACTTTATCCATGAAATGAGACAAACTAGGATACATATAATAATCTCCATTCTTTTTGTTATGAGCACTACAATCATGTTCTATTCATTGGGGTACACGTTATTGATGCTTTGGATTTGAAAAAAAAGCTTTTCTTTCCACCGTTATCCTCACAATCAAAGTTCATCTATGAAATGAGACAAACTTGGATACTCATAATAATCTTCATTTTTTTTGTTATTGGCACTAAAATCTTGTTCTCCACATTGGGATACATGATATTGATGCTTTGGATTTGCAAGAAAAGCTTTTCTTTCCACTATATTTCTTATAATCAATGTTCATCTGTGAAATAGGACAAACTTGGATACTCGTAATAATCTCCATTCCTTTTGTTATTGGCACTGCAATCATGTTCTCCAAATTAGGATACATGATATTGATGCTTTGGATTTGCAAGAAAAGCTTTTCTTTCCACCAGTTTCCTTCTAAGTAATGTTCATCCATGAAATGAAACAAACTTGGAGGCTCGTAATGATCCCTATTCTTTTTGTTATGGGCATGACAATCATGTTCTCCTCACTGGGATACAGGATTGATGCTTTGGATTTGCAAGAAAAGCTTTTCTTTCCCTATTTTTCTTGCAATCAAAGTTCATCAATGAAATAAGTCAAACCTGGATTGTCATAATAATCTCCATTCTTTTTGTGATTGGGTGCTACAATCATTTTCTCCACATTAGGATACACAATATTGATGCTTTGGATTTACAGGAAAAACTTCTCTTTCCATCATTTTCAAAGTTTATCCGCAAAATGAGACAAACTTGGATACTCGTAATAATCTCTGTTCTTTCTGTTATGGGCACCACAATCATGTTCTCCTTATTGGGATACATTATGTTGATGCTTTGATTTAGCAAGATAAGCTTTTCTTTCCACCATTTTCCTTTTAATCAAAGTTCATCCATGAAATGAGGCAAACTTGGCTACACATAATAATCTCCACTATTTTTGTTATGGGTGCCACAATCATGTTTACCTCATTGGGATGCACGATGTTGATGGTTTGATTTGGCAAGAAAAGCTTTTCTTTCCTAATTTTCCTCACAATCAAAGTTCATCAATGAAATGAGTCAAACCTAGATTCTCGTAATAATCTCTATTCTATTTGTGATTAGGCACTACAATCATGTTCTCCATATTAGGATACATGATATCAATGCTTTCGATTTATAGGAAAAACTCCTTTGTAGACCATTTTCCTTATTGGGATGCATGATATTAATGCTTTGGATTTACAAGAAAAGCTTTTCTTTCCACCATTGTCATTATAATCAAACTTCATACTTGAAATGAGACAAACATGGATTCCTGTGATAATCTCTATTCTTTTTATTATAGGCACTAAATCATGTTCTGCTCATTGGGATACATGATATTGATGCTTTGAATTTGCCAAAAAAGCTTCTCTTTCCACTATTGTCCTTATAATTAAAGTTCATCATCAAATGAGACAAACTTGGACACTCATAACAATCTCCACTCTTTTTGTTATTGGCACTGCAATCATGTTCTCCACATTGTGATACAAGATATTTGATGCTTTGGATTTGCAAGAAAATTTTTTCTTTCCACCTTTTTCCTTATAATTAATGTTCATCCATGAAGTGGGACAGGCTTGGATACTCGTAATAATCTCAATTCATTTTGTTATAGGCAATACAATCATGTTCTCCTCATGGGATACATGATATTGATGCTTTGGATTTGCAAGAAAAGCTTTTTTCCACCATTTTTTTTATAATCAAAGTTCATTCGTGAAATGAGACATACTTGGATACTCCCTATAATCTCCATTCTTTTTGTTATAGGCACTATAATCTTGTTCTCCGCATTGGGATGCATGATGTTGATGCTTTGGATTTGAAAGAAAAGCTTTTCTTTTCACTATTTTCCTTATAATCAAAGTTTATCCATGAAATGACTAAAACCTAGACTCTTATAATAATCTCCATTCCTTTTGTGATTGGGTGCTACAATCATGTTCTCCTTATTGGGATACATGATATTGATGCTTTGGATTTGCAAGAAAAGCTTTTCTTTTCACCATTCTCCGTGTTGTCAAAGTTCATTTGTTAAATGAGACAAACTTAGATACTCATAATAATCTCCATTCTTTTTGTTATTGGCAATACAATCATGTCCTCCACATTAGGATACACAATATTGATGCTTTGATTTGGCAGGAAAAGCTTTTTTTTTTCACCATTTTTCTTATTATTAAAGTTCATCTGTGAAATGAGATAAACTTGGATATGCATAATAATCACCATTCTTTTTGTTGTGGGCACTTCAATCACGTTCACTTCATTGGGATACATGATGTTGATGCTTTGATTTGGCAAGAAAAGATTTTTTTCACCATTTCCCTTATAATCAAAGTTTATCCAAGAAATGAGTCAAACGTAGACTTTTATAATAATTTTCATTATTTTTGTGATTAGGCACTGCAATCATGTTCTCCTCATTGGGATACACTATATTAATTCTTTGCATTTGGAAGAAAAGCTTTTCCTTCCACCATTTTCCTTATAATCAAAGTTCATCCTTGAAATAAGACAATCTTGGATACTCATAATAATATCCATTCTTTTTATCATTGGCACTACAATCATGTTCTCCACATTGGGATACACGATATTGATGCTTTGGATTTGCAAGAAAAGCTTTTCTTTTCACCATTTTCTTTATAATTAATGTTTATCCGTGAAATGAGACAAACTTGGATACTCGTAATAATCTCCATTTTTTTCATTATAGGCACTACAATCATGTTCTCCTCACTAGGATGCACGATGTTGATGCTTTGGATTTGGTAAGAAAACCTTTTCTTTCCACCATTTTCCTTATAATCAAAGTTCATCCATGAAATGAGTCAAAGTTAGATTCTCATAATAATCTCCATTTTTTTGTGATTGGGCACTACAATCATGTTCTTCTCATTGGGATACACGATATTAAAGCTTTGAATTTGCAAGAAAAGCTTTTCTTTCCACCATTCTCCTTATTATCAAAGTTTATCCATCAAATGAGATAAACTTGGATACTCATAGTAATCTTCATTTTTTTGTTATTGGCACTAAATCGTGTTCTTTACATTGGGATACATGATATTGATGCTTTGATTTGGCACGAAAAGCCTTTTTTCCACCATTTTCCTTATTATTAAAGTTTATCCATGAAATGAGACAAACTTGGATACTCATAATAATCTTCATTCTTTTTGTCATTGGCACTAAATCACATTTAAAACATTGGGATACATAATATTGATGCTTTTGATTTGCAAGAAAAGCTTTTCTTTCAACCATTTTCCTTGTAATAAATGTTCACCTGTGAAATGACACAAATTTGGATACTCGTAATAATCTCTATTTTTTTTGTTATGGGCACCACAATCATGTTCTCCTTATTGGGATACACAACATTGATGCTTTGGATTTGCCAGAAATGCTTTTCTTTCCACTATTTTCCTTATTATTAAAGTTTATCTGTGAAATGAGACAAACTTGGATACGCGTAATAATCTCCATTCTTTTTGTTATGGGCACTACAATCATGTTCACCTCATTGGATACATGATGTTGATGCTTTGATTTGATTTGGCAAGAAAAGCTTATCTTTCTACCATTTTCCTTATAATCAAAGTTCTTCCATGAAATAACTCAAACCTAGGCTCTCATAATAATGTCCATTCTTTTTGTGATTGGGCACTACAATCACATTCTCCTCATTAGGATACACTATATTGATGCTTTGGATTTGGAAGAAAAGCTTATCTTTCCACCATTTTCCTTATAATCAAGGTTCATCCGTGAAATGAGATAAACTAGGATACTCATAATAATATCGATTCTTTTTGTTATTGGCACTACATTCATGCTCTCCACATTGGGATACATAATTTTTGATGCTTTGGAATTGCAAGAAAAGATTTTCTTTCCACCACTCTCCTTATTATTAAAGTTCATCTGTTAGATGAGACAAACTAGAATACTTATAATAATATCCATTCTCTTTGTTATTAGCATAACATTCATTTTCTTCGCATTGGGATATGATATTGATGCTTTGGAATTGCAAGAAAAGCTTTTCTTTCCACCACTACTCTTATTATCAATGTTCATCCATCAAATAAGGCAAACTTGGATACTCATAGTAATCTCCAATTTTTTGTTATTGGCACTACAATCATGTTCTTTAGATTGGGATACACGATATTGATGCTTTAATTTGGCAAGAAAAGCCTTTCTTTCCACCATTTTCCTTATTATTAAAGTTTATCCATGAAATGCGACAAACTTGGATACTCATAATAATCTTTGTTCTTTTTGTCATTGGCACTACAATCATGTTCAAAACATTGGGATACACAATATTGATGCCTTGGATTTGTAAGAAAAGAATTTCTTTCCACCGTTTTCCTTACAATCAAAATTCATCCGTGAAATGAGACAAACTTGGATACTCGTTATGATCTCTATTCAATTTTGTTATGGGCACTACAATCATGTTCTACTCATTGGGATACACGATATTAACGCTTACGATTTGCAAGTAAAGCTTTTCTTTCCTCCATTTTCCTTATAATCAAAGTTCACCCATGAAACGAGACAAACTTAGATACTCGTAATAATCTCTATTCTTTTCGTTATGGACATTACAATCATGATCTCCTCATTGGGATACATATATTGATGCTTTGGATTTGCAAGAAAAGCGTTTCTTTTCACTGTTTTCCTTATAATCAAAGCTCATCTGTGAAATAAGACAAACTTGGATACTTATAACAATCTCCATTCCTTTTGTTATTGGCACTACAATCATGTTCACCAAATTGGGACACAGGATACTGAAGCTTTGGATTTGCAAGAAAAGCTTTTCTTTTTACCATTTTTCTTATAATTAAAGTTCATCCGTCAAACAGAACAAACTTGGATACTCATAATAATATCCATTCTTTTTGTGATTGGGGCTACAATTATGTTCTCCTTATTGCGATACTCAATATTGATGCTTTAGATTTGAAGGAAAAGCTTTTTTTTCCACCATTTTCCTTACAATCAAAATTCATCCGTGAAATGAGACAAACTTGGATACTCGTTATGATCTTTATTCAATTTTGTTACGGGCACTACAATCATGTTCCACTCATTGGGATACACAATATTGACGCTTACGATTTGCAAGTAAAGCTTTTCTTTCCTTTATTTTCCTTATAATCAAAGTTCACCCACGAAACGAGATAAACTTAGATACTCGTAATGATCTCCATTCTTTTTGTTATGGACATTACAATCATGATCTCCTCATTGGGATACATATATTGATGCTTTGGATTTGCAAGAAAAGCTTTTCTTTTCACTGTTTTCCTTATAATCAAAGCTCATCTGTGAAATGAGACAAACTTGGATACTTATAACAATCTTCATTCTTTTTGTTATTGGCACTACAATCATGTTCACCAAATTGGGACACAGGATACTGAAGCTTTGGATTTGCAAGAAAAGCTTTTCTTTCTACCATTTTTCTTATAATCGAAGTTAATCCATGAAATAAGACAAACTTAGCTACTCATAATAATCTCCAATTTTTTTTGTTATTAGCACTATGATCATGTTCTCCTCATTGAGATACATGATATTGATGCTTTGGATTTGCAAGAAAACCTTTTCCTTCCACCATTTTTCTTACAATCAAAGTTAATCTGTGAAATGAGACAAACCTAGATACACGTAATGATCTCTATTCTTTTTGTTATGGGCACCATAATCATGTTCTCCTGATTGGGATATACATATTGATGCTTTGGATTTGCAAGAAAAGCGTTTCTTTTCACCATTTTAATTATAATCAAAGTTTATCCGTATCCCAATATTGATGCTTTGAATTTGCAAGAAAAGCTTTTCTTTCCACCATTTTTCTTATAATCAAAGTTCATCTGTGAAATGAGACAAACTTGGATG
>JBBYHK010511668.1:0-13191 GCA_038382065.1 Adansonia grandidieri | reverse complement strand
TTTCATAAGAAAAACTTCACATCCCACTAGTTATTAGAATCAAAGTTTGTATGTTAGTTAGGATAAACACGGGCTCACGTAGTAATCTTCTTTCTTTTATTGATTAGGAACCATAAACTCATTCTCCTTATCAGGATAAATGACATTGATGCTTTGGCTTCACAAGAAAAGCTTTTCTTTTAACCATTTTTCAAAATCGAAGTTCATCTATTAATTAGGACAAACACAGATTCACGTGATAATCTTCTTTCTTTTAATGATTTGGCACCATAAAAATGTTCTCCTCATTGGGATAAATGATATTGATTCACTTCCCACCATTTTTTAGAATCAAAGTTCATCTTTCAATTAGGATAAATGCGAATTCACGTAATAATCTGCTTTCTTTTCATTATTAGAAACCATGAACTCATTCTCCTCATTAGGATAAATGACATTAATGCTTTGGTTTCATAGGAAAAGCTTTTCTTTCAACCATTATTTAGAATCAAAGTTAATGTTATCAATTAGGACAAATGCAGTTTCACATAACAATCTCCTTTCTTTTCATGTTTGGGCACCATAAGCTCATTCTGCCCACTGGGATAAAGGACATTGATGCTTTGGTTTCATGAAAAAAGCTTCACTTTCCAACATTTTTAGAACTAAAGTTTGTCTACCAATCAGGACAAACACGGATTTGCATAATAATCTCCTTTTTATTTATGATTCGGTGCCATACACTCTTTCTCCTTACTAGGATAAATGATATTTGTCTTCAGTTTCATAAAAAAAACTTCACTTCCTACCATTTTTTACAATCAAAGTTCATCTATCAATTTGGATAAACAAATATTCACATAATAATCTGTTTTTTTTCATGATTGGGCACTATAAACACATTGTCCTCATTGGGATAAATGATATTGATGCTTTAGTTTCATAAGATAAATATCATTTCCTACCATTTTTTACAATCAAGGTATGTTTGTCAATTGGAAGAAACACGAATTCATGTAATAATCTCCTTCCTTTTTATGATTGGGCACTATAAACACATTCACCTCATTGGGATAATTGATATTGATGATTTGGATTCATAAGAAAAACCTCTCTTCCCACCATTTTTAGAATCAAAGTTCATCTATCAATTGTGATAAATACGAGTTCACGTAATAATCTCCTTTCTTTCATTATTAAGAACCATAAACTAATTCTCCTCAATGGGATAAATGACGTTGATGCTTTGGTTTCATAAGAAAAGCTTTTCTTTCAAGTTTTTTTAAAATCAAAGTTTTTGCGTCAATTAAGACAAACACAAATTTGCATAATAATCTCTATTCTATTTATGATTAGGTGCCATAAAGTTATTCTCTTTATTCGGAGAAATAATATTAATGCTTAGGTTCCACAAGAAAAACTTCACTTCCTACCATTTTTACAATCAAAGTTCATCTGTCATTTGGGATAAACATGGATTACATAGTAATCTCTTTTCTTTTCATGATTGGGCACCATAAACGCATTCTCCTTATTGGGATAAATGATATTGATGCTTCGGTTTCACAAGAAAAACTTCACTTCCTACCATTTTTTACAATCAAAGTATATTTGTCAATTGGGAGAAACACAGATTCACATAATAATCTCCTTTCTTTCAATGATTGGGCTTCATAAACACATTTTCGTAATTTGGATAAATGACATTGATGATTTGGTTTCATAAGAAAAGATTTTTGCTCAACCATTTTTAAGAATCAAAGTTCATATGTCAATTAGGACAAACACAAATTCACATAATAATCTTCTTTTTTTTGTGATTGGCACCATAAACTCATTTCCCTCATTAGGATAAATGAAATTGATGCTTTGGTTTCATATGAAAAAGTTCACTTCCCACCATTTCTTAAAATTAAAGTTCGTATGTCAATTGGGATAAACACGAGTTCACGTAGTAATCTTCTTTTTTTTCTTGATTAGGAACCATAAACTCATTTTCCTCATCGAGATAAATGACATTGATGCATTGGCTTCATAAGAAAAGCTTTTCTTTTAACCATTTTTCAAAATTAAAGTTCATCTGTCAATTAGGACAAACACAGGTTCACATAATAGTCTTCTTTCCTTTCTTGTTTGGGCACCATAAGCTCGTTTTACTCATTCGGACAAATGTCATTGATGCCTTGGTTTCATAAGAAAAGCTTCTTTTTCTACCATTTTTAGAATTAAAGTTCATCTATTACTTAAAATAAATACGGATTCACATAATAATTTCCCTTCTTTTCATTATTGGCACCATAAACTTATTCTTCTCATTAGGATAAATGAATTGATACTTTTGTTTCATTAGAAAAACTTCTCTTCCCACCATTTTTAGAATCAAAGTTCTTCTATCAATTGGGATAAACATAGATTCATGTAATAATCTCCTTTCTTTTCATGATTAGGAACCATAAATTCATTCTCCTCATTGGGATAAATGACCTTGATGCTTTGGTTTCATAAGAAAAACTTCACTTCCCACCACTTTTTTTAATCAAAGCTCATCTGTTAATTGGGATAAACACTATTTCACGTAATAATCTCCTTTCTTTTCATGATTAGATACCATAAACATATTCTTCTCATTAGGATAAATGATACTAATGCTTATGTTTCATAAAAAAAACTTCACTTCCTAGCATTTCTTACAATTAAAGTTTGTTTGTTAATTGGGATAAACACAGATTCACGTAATAATCTCTTTTTTTTTTCATGATTGGGCACCATAAACACATTCTTCTCATTGGGATAAATGATATTGATGCTTCAGTTTTATAAGAAAAACTTTTCTTCCCACCATTTTTTAGAATCAAAGTTCGTCTGTCAATGAGGATAAACATGGGTTCACGTAATAATCTCCTTTCTTTTCATTTTTAGGAACCATAAACTTATTCTTCTCATTAGGATAAATGACATTGATGCTTTGATTTTATAAGAAAAGCTTTTCTTCCAACAATTTTTTAAGAATCAAAATTCATCTGTCAATTAGGAAAAACATGAATTCACATAACAAACTCCTTTCTTTTCATGATTGGGCCCCATAAACACATTCTCCTCATTGGGATAAATGATATTATGCTTTTGTTTCATAAGAAAAACTTCTCTTCCCGTTATTTTATAGAATCAAAGTTCGTCTGTCAATTGGGATAAGCACTGGTTCATGTAATAATCTCCTTTCTTTTCATTATTATGAACCATAAACTCATTCTTCTTATTAGGATAAATGACATTGATTCTTTGGTTTCATAAGAAAAGCTTTTCTTCCAACCATTTTTTAGAATCAAAGTTCATCTGTCAATTAGGACAAACACGGATTCACATAATAATCTTATTTCTTTTCGAGATCAATTACTATAAGCTCATTTTACTCATTGGGATAAATGTTATTGATGCTTTGGTTTCATAAGAAAAGCTTCTCTTTCTACCATTTTTAGAATTAAAGTTCATCTATCAATTGGGATAAATGCAAATTCACATAATGATTTCCCTTCTTTTCATTATTGGGCACCATAAACTCATTCGTCTCATTGGGATAAATGAATTGATGCTTTGGTTTTATAAGAAAAGCTTCTCTTTCCACCATTTGTAGAGTCAAAGTTCTTCTATCAATTAGGATAAATATGGGGTCACATAATAATCTCCTTTCTTTTCATGGTTAACAACTGTAAACTCATTCTCCTTATTGGGATAAATGATATTTATGCTAAGTTTTCGTAAGAAAAACTTCATTTCCTACCATTTTTTACAATCAAAGTTTATTTGTTAATTGGGATAAATATGGATTTACGTAATAATCTCTTTTCTTTTAATAATTGGGCACCATAAAAACATCCTCCTCATTAGGATAAATGATATTGATACTTTGGTTTCACAAAGAAAACTTCACTTCTATTGCAACGTACCTTGGGGTGAATCCTCATGGATCTATGAGTGTGTATGACTTAAAATATTTTTTTGACTTGGAATGTCTTTTTGATCGAGACTTTTCTTTCACGACATGATGAGAATGAGAAAATATAGATTCTCGACTTATGACACGGTGAGGGGGGACCATAAGACAAATCGCTCATCTTATTAGTCTCAGATGACCATCACGAAATGGCCAACACTTAGAGTTGCCATCAATCATTTAGGACTAGGCATGATCGAGTGCCTATTGAAACCTATGTTTTGAGTTACAAAACTCAAAACATCAATCCCATGGTCTACGCAGTACAAAGATTCATTGTTGGGTTTGGGAGTTGGTATGCACGATGAGGTATAAACCTCTCGCGATGCCCAAAATCGATACCTTACAATCTATGTCTTATCTTAACTTCAATTCTTTGGATTTTAACTCGTCATTATTTCGATATAACCCTTTTTTATGCATGAATCTTATAGAAATAAAAATCCAGGTTTTAATGAAAAAGATTAAATCTCATATACGCCCTGAAGAGATAGGGAATATAGAGATTTTTAATAAAATAACCTCTGGATTTTACTTTGAAAAATGGAATATTTCACCTTAGGCACTAGAGAGATACCCACGTGGAATATTACCCTTAGTTTTATTTGAAATGATTGGAAAACATGAATGCAAACAATCATCACAAAGAAATCATGTTAGTAAGGCAACAAATAAAGGAACATAACATGGATCATTCAATACAATGATAAAGAAAAAGGATGGACTATTGGAATTTATCTCGCAATTAGCATCGATTATCTGGGAATAACCAAATTGTCAATTTTCAAGATGCACCTGGGTTTCTTGATTGAACAAGGTTTGTTTGACACATTCATAAAAGTTCGAGAAGGAGAAAATTAACTGTAATTGAAAGACAGGATTGGAGTACCCCTTTGAAAAGGTAAGGTTTGAGTATCCCTGTGGATGACAAATAATTTCGACAAAGGAGGAATTTTTTAATCTTGACAATTTTGAAAAGTGGAGTTAGAGTATCCCCTCGAAAGGTCAGGGTTGGAGTATCCCCGTGGATAACAAATCATTTTGACAAAGGAAGGCTTTTTTCAATCTCGATAATTTTGAAAAACAGGGTTGGAGTATCCCTTCAGAAGGGTAGGGTTGGAGTATCCCTAAAAGTGACACGTCTAACACTCTTTAGAGAACTCGAGTTGGAAAACTTAAGTTAGCAAAACCTTTGTGATTTAAGGAACGTGTGAGCCTTTCAACAACTTTTGGCAAAATAAATTATTGTGAACGAGGATGGTAAAGATGTATAATGTGTTTGTGCCTTGATACTAGCTTGTGGGCAATCAAAGCATGTTCTCGAGGCTGATCGGGGTGCTATGGTGACATTTAAATGTCTCAAGATGAAGCTTAGGAAAATAACTTAATTTTGACCATAATCGGAAATAAGGGATAGCATTGTGCTATCCCACTTCTCGATTTTATTCTAAATTGGTTTGAAGGCTTTAGAGGGTGGACAAGACACCGTTAGAAATGTAACTCGGTGAGGGTCAATCTAAAAGTGTTCCTAATATCCCAAAAAATCACTTTCTAGGGAAATAAATTTTCAAGTTCATATTGATCGTGCTATTGGCAGAGCATATGAAGGACAAAGTGTGTCAAAATTTGAAAAATCACCTTGGACTCATTTGGTATTGAAAAATTGCAAACGATACCATTCTGAAAAGGGAATTTCATGAATCTTTTAGGAAAAATGTTTTAAAAATTTGGAAAAATCATTTGGTGGGTCTGAATGGCCCAACTAGAATACGTGTTTGGATTCTAGAGGTTCTAGACAGTTCAGATTTGAAAAATCATAACTCTTTCATCCAGAATGACCTAGGGGTGAATAAGACATAGTTTTAAAGATAATTTGACACATTTTGAGAAGAAAATATCAGAAAATTCATGAAAAATCATTTAGGATTTTAAAGTGATTTTTCAATTTGCAACAGTTGTGCTGCTAGCAAGGGACAAAGCAAAGCAGGGGATATTTCTTATTTTCTTCATGTTTATGGGTCCAAACTCGAGTCATTGACATTTGAACGTCCATGACTAAAGGGAAAGAGTGGCATGAGCATCACAAACTCATTTGTGCAGCCCTAGAGTAGTTTGGGACGATGAAACAGCCATTGATCACACCACTCAAGGTTTTGACTTAAAAACAAGGCACGAACATTTTGAGAACGAGTGCAAGGCCATTTTTGTTGGAAAATCAAAAGATTTAAGCTCGTTTAATCAAGATTCCAGATCTGGAAAATTTAATTTTCCCCAAGATTTTTTTATGCTAACTTTAAAGAAAATGCTAAGTTCATGTTGTCCTTATTGGTTGAGGTTAACATGCTTGGCTTAGGGAGGTTTTGAAAATCAGTTTTTGATAGCCATCAAACATGCATTTTGACAAGGGGAAGACCACAAACATACAAGGGGATGGCACATAACATGAAAGGGGATGCTAACTTTACCAATGGTCAAGACAAAGAAAGTGTTATGCATTTTGACAAGAAATTATTATGGATGCTGAAAATGACAATGATTCATGCAAGCTAATGTATAATAAGATGCATGGATATGGCATAAAATGCATGAGCAAGAGATATCAAACTAATAAGGATGAAATAAGGCATTTTACACATCAAAAGGGCATGAAGGCATCCAAATCTTAAACAACAACAACAAAAGCCACAATAATGCATGATAATTCTAAGAGGGTGATGGAAACATGGAGAGTTCACTAAAATGATGAAGATGCTGAAAAACAGAAAATGCAAGTGATAGAGTAAGAAGTTATACCAACAAACTTCAATTTTTGGCCAAATAGTTAGAGCAGTAGAGATGGCTTGAATTTTCCTCTTTCCTTGTTGTTAATAAGCAAGAAAAAGAGAGAAACAATGAGGTTTTGGTTCTGGTATGGATGAAGGTGATTTTTAGAATGTGTAGAGGTTGAGAGTGAGTGTATTGGGATTGTTTTTAGGTGTTGAGTGAAGAGCTACGGGATTTGGTTTTCTTGGTGTAGGAATGTGTTTGGAAGCTAAAAATGAGCTGAAATCTAACCTTTTTTAGTTGAGATATAAATAGACCACTTATACCAGCATTTTAGAGCCAATTTCGAAGTGTTTTTGGTTATTTCTCAAGGGGGACAAAGTGGTGTTAGCTTGGTGGCTATAGAGTGGCTGTAGGGAGCAACTTGCTGCCAATGTGATGGATACAGGGTGGTTGGTTTAGATGCTGAAATGATTTTCCAGCAAATAGGGTGGCTAATGATGATCTTGGTCAACAAACTAGGGAGGAATAGGGTGATCATGTGACATTGACCTTTTCGATCTAATTTAGACTTCAAAAAAATATTTTAATAAATTCAAAAGTCTAAATTCATAATTTGATATCAGTTTTGATATTTTTTATGCAAACAAAAAGAGTTAAAATTGAGATTTTGATCAATGGTGGATGAGTCAAAAAGGCCCAAACCATAGAATATTAGCCCGGTTGCTAAAAAAATTAGCCCGGGCAAAATAAGGTGTCTACAACATTGATGCTTTGGTTTCATAAAAAAAGCTTCACTTTCCACCATTTTTAGAAATAAAGTTCATCTGTCAATCAGGGCAAACATGGATTTGTATAATAACCTCATTTCTATTTATGATTAGGTGACAAACTCATTTTCCATATTGCGATAAATGATATTGATGCTTCGGTTTCATAAGAAAAACTTCAGTTCCTACCATTTTTTGCAATCAGAGTTCATCTATCAATTGGGACAAACATAGATTCGCATAATAATCTCTTTTCTATTTATGATTGGCTACCATAAACTCATTTTCCTTGTTAGAATAAATCACATCGATGCTTTGGTTTCGTAAGAAAAGCTTTTCTTTCAACTAATATTTTAGCATCAAAGTTTGTGTGTCAATTAAGACAAATGCATATTCACATAATAATCTTCTTTCTTTTCATGTTTAGGCACCATAAGCTCAATCAATTCATTGGGATAAATGACATTGATGCTTTGGTTTCATAAAAAAAGCTTCACTTTTCACCATTTTTAGAATTAAATTTAATCTGTCATTGGGACAAACATGGATTCGAATAATAATCTCCTTTCTATTTATGATTGGGTGCCATAAACTCATTCTCCTTATTAAGATAAATGATATTAATGCTTTGGTTTCATAAGAAAAACTTCACTTCCTACCATACCTTATAATCAAAGCTCGTTTCTTAATTGGGATAAACACGGATTCAAGTAATATCTCCTTTCTTTTATTGATTGGGCACCATAAACACATTCTCCTCACTGGGATAAATGATATTCATGCTTTGGTTTCATAAGAAAAACATCTCTTCTCACCATTTTTTAGAATCAAAGTTTGTCTGCCAATTGGGATAAATAGGGGTTCACATAATAATCTCCTTTGTTTTCATTATTAGGAACCATAAACTCATTTATCTTTATTAGGATAAATGACATTGATGCTTTGGTTTAATCAGAAAAGCTTTAGAATCAAAGTTCATTTGTCAATTAGGACACACATGGATTCACATAATAATCTCCTTTATTTTCAAGATTGGTTGCCATAAGCTCATTCTACATATTGGGATAAATGTCATTGGTGCTTTGGTCTCATAAAAAAAGCTTCTCTTTCTACCACTTTTAGAATTAAAGTTTATCTACCAATTGGGATAAATGCAGATCCACATAATGACCCCTCTTCTTTTCATTATTAGGCACCATAAACTCATTCTTCTCATTGGGATAAATGAATTAATACTTTGGTTTCAAAAAAAAAATTTCTCTTCCCATAATTTTTAAAATCAAAGTTCTTCTATCAATTGGGATAAACATGGATTCACGTGATAATCTCCGTCCTTTTCTTGATTTTGAACCATAAACTCATTCTTCTCATTGGAATAAATGACATTGATGCTTTGGTTTCATAAGAAAAGCTTCACTTCCTACCATTTTTTTGAATCAAAGTTCGTCTTTCAATTGGGATAAACATGGATTCACGTAATAACCTCCTTTCTTTTCATGATTAAGAACCATAACTTATTTTTCTCATTGGGATAAATAACATTAATGCATTGGTTTCATAAGAAAAATTTCACTTCCCATCATTTTTTTGAATCAAAGTTCATCTGTCAATTAGGATAAACACTATTTCGTGTAATAATCTCCTTTCTTTTCATGATTAGGCATCATAAACATATTCTCCTCATTGGGATAAATGATATCGATGCTTAGGTTTCATAAGAAAAACTTCACTTCCTACCATTTTTTACAATCAAAGTTTATCTGTTAATTGGGATAAACACGGATTCTAATAATAATCTCCTTTCTTTTCATTATTGGGCACTATATACACATTCTCCTCATTGGGATAAATGATATTGATGCTTGGGTTTCATAAGAAAAACTTCACTTCCTACCATTTTTTACAATCAAAACATGTTTGTCAATTGGGAGAAACACGGATTCACGTAATAATCTCTTATTTTTTTATGATTGGGCACCATAAACACATTCTCCTAATTGGGACAAATGATATTGATGCTTTGGATTCGTAAGAAAAACTTCTCTTCCCACCATTTTTTAGAATCAAAGTTCGTGTGTCAATTAGGACACACATGGATTCACATAATAATCTCCATTCTTTTCATGATTGGGCACAAAAACTCGTTCTTCTCATTAGGATAAATGATATTGATGCTTCAGTTTCATAAGAAAAACTTCACTTCCTACCATTTTTTATAATCAAAGTTCATTTTTCAATTGGGAAAAACACAGATTCACATATTAATCTCTTTTCTTTTAATGATTGGGTGCCATAAAAACATTCGCATCATTGGGATAAACGATACTGATGTTTTGGTTTCACAAGAAGAACTTTACTTCCCACCATTTTTTAAAATCAAAGTTCATCCGTCAATTAGGATAAACACAGATTCACATAATAATCTCCTTTCTTTTCATTATTAAGAGCCATAAACTCATTCTCCTCATTGAGATAAATGATATTGATGCTTTGCTTTCATAAGAAAAGCTTGTCTTTCAACCATTTCTTATAACCAAAGTTCATGTGTCAATTAAGACAAATGCAGATTCACATAATAATTTGCTGTCTTTTCATGTTTGGGCACCATAAGCTTATTCTATTCATTGGGATAAATGACATTAATGCTTTGGTTACATAAAAAAAGCTACAATTTCCACCATTTTTAGAATTAAAGTTCATCTGTCAATCGGGACAAACATGAATTCGCATAATAATCTCCTTTCTATTTATGATTGCGTGCCATAAACTCATTCTCCTTATTATGATAAATGATACTGATGCTTTGGTTTTATAAGAAAAACTTCACTTCCTACCACTTTTTACAATCAAAGTTTGTCTTTCAATCGGGCAAACACAGATTCGGATAATAATCTCTTTGCAATTTATGATTGGGTGGTATAAACTTATTCCTCTTATTGGGATAAATGATATTAATGCTTCGATTTCATTCGAAAAACTTCACTTCCTATCATTTCTTACAATCAATGTTTGTTTGTTAATTTGGATAAACACGGATTCACATAGTAATCTCCTTTCTTTTCATGATTGGGCACCATAAACACATTCTTCTCATTAGGATAAATGATATGATTCATTGGTTTCATAAGAAAAACATCTTTTCCCACTAGTTTTTAGAGTCAAAGTTCATCTGTTAATTAGGATAAACATGGGTTCACATAATAATCTCTTTTCTTTTCATTATTAGGAACCATAAATTCATTCTCCTCATTGGGATAAACGACATTGATCTTTTAGCTTCTTAAGAAAAGTTTTTCTTCCAACCGTTTTTTAGAATCAAAATTCGTGTGTCAATTAGGACACACTTGGATTTACATAATAATCTCCTTTCCTTTCAAGATTGGTTACCATAAGCTCGTTCTACTCATTGGGATAAATGTCATTAATACTTTGATTTCATAAGAAAAGCTTCTCTTTCTACCATTTTTAAATTAAAGTTCATCTATCAATTAGGATAAATATAGATTCAAATAACAATCTCCCTTCTTTTCATTATTGGCACCATAAACTCATTCTTCTTATCAGGATAAATGAATTGATGCTTTGGTTTCAAAAGAAAAACTTCTCTTCCCACCATTTTTAGAATCAAAGTTCTTCTATCAATTGGGATAAATATGGATTCACATAATAATCTTTTTTCTTTTCATGATTAGGAACCATAAACTCATTCTCCTCATTAGGATAAATGACATTAATGCTTTGGTTTCGTGAGAAAAACTTTACTTCCCACCATTTTTTCTAATCAAAGTTCATCTCTCAATTGGGATAAACACTATTTCACATAATAGTCTCCTTTCTTTTCATGATTAGGCATCATAAATACATTCTCCTCATTGGGATAAATGATATTGATGCTTAGGTTTCATAAAAAAACTTCACTTCTTACCATTTTTTACAATCAAAGTTCATTTGTTAGTTGGGATAAACATGGATTCATGTAATAACCTCCCCCTTTTTAATGATTGGGTGCCATAAAAACATTCTCCCCATTGGGATTAACAATGTTGATGCTTTGGTTTCATAAGAAGAACTTCATTACTCACCATTTTTTAGAATCAAAGTTTATCTGTCAATTGGGATAGACACAGATTCATATAATATTCTCCTTTCTTTTCATTATGACAGATCATAAACTCATTCTCCTCATTGGGATAAATGACATTGATGCTTTGGTTTCATAAGAAAAGCTTTTCTTCCAACCATTTTTTAGAATCAAGGTTCGTGTGTCAATTAGGACACACATGAATCATATTTTTGTAGACCCTTATTTTGTCCAGGATAATTTTTAGTAATCTGGGGCATAGACGTAAGAAGAGGCGATGTTGTCACCCAACAAAAAAGTATTTTGAGGACATGAAAAAAGGCCTAGGGATCATATCAAAGGTATATGCAAAGATGTGGAATCAAATGATGTAGTTCAAGGTATCTGGGGACAAAAGATATGAAAAAATTCATAATTTTGCTTGAATGTATCGATACATGGTTTTCATGTATCGATACAATGTCCAGCATGCCAAAAATTTGAAATGTCCCCATTTGTATCGATACAACATGTAGATGTATCAATACATAAGTCTCTATATCGATACAGGACTTCATGTATCGATATTGGGCCATGCCAGGACCAAAACATGCATTCTGTAAAGAAACGTATCGATACATCAACATGTATTGATACAGTGGTTCATAGTGTCGATACAATGGTTCATTGTATCGATACCATCAAGGTTTTTCGACCAAATGTATCGATACATGCAGGCCATTTTCACAGTTCGAGCATTTTTGAGTCATCCACTATTGATTCAAAACTTGATTTTAACTCATTTCTTTGCATCAGGAAAGATTAAAACACATGTCAAATTATGAATTTAGACTTTTAAATTAATTAAAACATTTTTTTAAGTCTAAATTGGATCAAAAGGGTCAATGTCATTTGATCACCCTACTCCTCCCTAGTTGTTGGCCAATGTCACCATCAGCCACCCTATTTGCTGAAAAATCATTTCAGCATTTAAACCACCCACCCTATGCCCATCACATTGGCAGAAGTTGCCTCCTACAGCCACCCTATAGCCACCATACTGACATCACCTTGTCCCCTTTAAGAAATGGCCAAAAAACACCTCCAATTTGGCTCTAAAAGACTGGTATAAATGGACCACTTCCATCTCAGGAGAAAAAGGTTAGATTCCAGCTTATTTTTAGCTTTAAAAACATATTCCTACACCAAAAAAAAAAACAAAATCCCTAGCTCTCCCTTAACCACCCAAAAACAAGCCCAAAACACTCACTTTCACCCTCTACTCATTTAAAAAACCACCTTCATCCATACCAAAACCAAGACCTCATTGTTTCTCTCTTTTTCTTGCTGATTTACAACAAGGAAAAGAGGGAAATTCAAGCCATCTTTGTTGCTCCAACTATTTGGCCAAAGTTGAAGTTTGGTCATTATAACTTCCTACTCTATCACTTGCATTTTCTGTTTTTCAACACCTTCATCATTTTAGTGAGCTCTCCATGTTTCCATCACCTTGTTAGGGTTATCATGCATTATTATGGCATTTGGTTGTGCTAGTTTAAGATTTGGATGCCTTAATGCCCCTTTTATGTGTAAAATGCCTTATTTCATCCTCATTAGTTTGATATCTC
>JBBYHK010511647.1:0-13194 GCA_038382065.1 Adansonia grandidieri | reverse complement strand
TTTTGAGAACTAAATTAAGGTGAATCAAATAATAATATTTGATGAATTTTAAAAATTATAAACCAAGAAAAATCACCCCAAAAACATTTACGGAGTAGAAAACTCTGTATTTCGAAAATAGAGAGATTTCAAGGAAAAATTCAAAACTCATGAAAATGAATGAATTTTTGAAAATTGAATTAAGGTGAATCAAATAATGATATTTAATGAATTTTAAAAGACCAAGAAAAATCACCCTGAAAACATTTACGGAATGAAAAACTCTATATTTTGGAAACAGGGGAATTTCAAGAAAAAAATTTAAAACTCATGAAAATAAATGAAATTTCCAAAACTAATTTAATGTGAATCAAAAAATAATATTGGATGAATTTTTATGTTTGAAACTCGAGAGGATTCCACCGAAAATTTTACGAGTAAAGAAAAACTCGTATTTCAATACCGAGAAAAATTACAGAATTTCATTGACAGTGAAGTAAAACAAATTCAAGACCACATATTATTTAACATTAATTTCCAAAGCGAAGAAAATGAACTTATAAAACTTCTAAAAATAAATCAACAAGAACCAAAAGTAAAATTTATGAGCACTATACTTGTAAGACTACAAAATTCAAAATTTAATTTATAAAATTTACAATTTGACACTTCATGGTAGAAAATGCCAATACATATTTTTTCTTGAATATTTATGATTTTTCAGGGTGAGAATTGGCATAAAACCACACTAGTGTCGGTAAAAAATATCCGACCACCAATTTCTCGAGTTTTTTCAAAATAATCTCAGAAAATTCTTAAAAATAGAAAAATTGACCGTGAGATCATCCGTAGAGATAATTTCCAAAATTTGTTAAGAACTTGTTCAAAAACAAAAATTTTTCCTTTGTGGATTTGTTATTTATACCCAAAAAATGAATTTTTCAATCATGTGCATATATAGTTATTTACATCTGATTGATTAAAATTACAAAAATGTGAAACCCCTCTGGTGGAAGTTGAACTCTATCAGAGTAGCCATTACACTTTCGTTTTTAGATATTTGGGACTTTCAGGGACAGACAATCCGAATGAATTTAGGTGTGTACAACTGCCCCTCTTTGTCCGTTACTGAGAATCAAGAATAGGACAAAGACCAAATAGACACAATTTCGTCTGGGCCACAAAGTACAAGAAAAACAAGATATGAACATACATATTAAAACTCAATGATTAGAAGAGGAACTTTTAACCTATGGTGAAATTAATATTGAAAATGAGTTGGTTGGGGCAAAAACGCACAAACCAACCAGTAAGATAAACTGACTGAGACCGAAGAGTCAGGTCAACAAATGAAATGAGTTACTCGGGAGTAGGCCAACTGGTAGACAAAAGATACAAAGGTAATACCAAAGGTTAAACGTAACAAGTTCGACTAGGGCTAAACCATTACATCAAACGAGATACAAAAGGGAGTTTGAACAAGGTGAAACCATCATGTTAAATGACAATGAAAGGAAGTTTGACTAGGGCTAAACCATCACGTCAAATAGAAGCAAAAAAAAGTTTGATCGGGACTAAACCATCACGTCAAATGAAAGTGAAAAGAAAGTTTGAGCAGGGCTAAACTATCACGTCAAACGAAAGTGAAGAGAAGTCTGACCAAGGCTAAACCATCACGTCGAAATGTAAAAAAAGTTTGACCAGGGCTAAACCATCACGTCAAACGAAATGAAAAAGAAGTTTGACTAGGGCTAAACCATCACGTCAAATGAAAGTGAAGAGAAGTTTGACCAGGGCTAAACCATCATGTCAAAAGAAATGAAAAGAAAGTTTGACTAGGGCTAAACCATCACATTAAACGAAAGTGAAGGGAAGTTTCACTAGGGCTAAACCATCACGTCGAAATGAAAAGAAAGTTTGACCAGGGCTAAACCATCACGTCAAATGAAATGAAAAGGAAGTTTGACTAAGGCTAAACCATCATGTCAAATGAAAGTAGAGGAAAGTTTGACTAGGGCTAAACCATCACGTCAAATGAAATGAAAAGAAAGTTTGACCAAGGTTAAACCATCATGTCAAACGAAAGTGAAAAGAAAGTTTGACTAGGGCTAAACCATCACGTTAAATGAAAGTGAAAGTTTGACCAAGACTAAATTATCACATCAAACGAAATGAAAAAAAAGTTTGACTAGGGCTAAACCATCACGTCAAATGAAATGAAAAGAAAGTTTGACTAGGGCTAAACCATCATGTCAAATAAAAATGAAGGGAAGTTTGACCAGGGCTAAACCATCACATTGAACAAAATGAAAAAAAAGTTTGACCAGGGTTAAACCATCACGTCAAACGAAAGTGAAGGGAAGTTTCACCAGGGCTAAACCATCACATTGAAATGAAAAAAAAAGTTTGACTAGGGTTAAATCATCACGTCGAATGAAATGAAAAAAAAGTTTGACTAGGGCTAAACCATTACGTCAAATGAAAGTGAAGGGAAGTTTGACAAGGGCTAAACCATCACGTCAAACAAAATGAAAAGAAAGTTTGACCAGGGCTAAACTATCACATCAAACAAAAGTGAAGGGAAGTTTGACTAGGGCTAAACCATCACGTTAAAATAAAAAAAAGTTTGATCAGGGCTAAACCATCACGTCAAACAAAAGTGAAGGAAAGTTTTACCAGGGCTAAACCATCATGTCGAACAAAATGAAAAGAAAGTTTGACCAGGGCTAAACTATCACGTCAAACGAAATGAAAAAAAAAAGTTTCACTAGGGCTGAACCATCACATCAAATGAAATGAAAAAGAAGTTTGACTAGGGCTAAACCATCACGTCAAATAAAATGAAAAGAAAGTTTGACCAGGGCTAAACCATCACACCAAATGAAATGAAAAAAAAGTTTGACTAGGGCTAAACTATCACATCAAATGAAAGTGAAGGGAAGTTTGACTAGGGCTAAACTATCACATCAAATGGAATTAAAAAAGACGTTTGACTAGGGCTAAACCATCACATCAAACAATTTACAAAAAGAAGTTTGACCAGAGCTAAACCATCACGTCAAACGAAGGTAAAAAAAAGTTTGACTAGGGCTAAACCATCATGCCAAATGATAGTGAAAGAAAGTCTGACCAAGTAAAGTAGTAAGACTTGACAAGTACAGCCAAGTAAGTAAGAATTTGATCGAGTACAATCGATTGGAGACAAACCTTGATAAGGTTGAAGTAATCTAATATTTGAGATCTTTGAGGAAAGCTTGACTTACCTTTTGATTTTGAAGCAGTATCCATTATGATAGTTTTTTTTCCTGATTCATTACTTTAAACCTATGAATTATCAACGGATGCATGATAAATGTGCATGGATTTTCATGATTGGATTTATTCCTCATTATTTTCCTTTTAAATCCGGATTCAACCTATTTCACAAACCTGAAAACATCTTCAGAAAGTGTGGAGAATCTTTCTGGCGGTGCGAGGCCAATCCTGAATCTGACGTTGTTTTGACAAAATTGATTGTTCCTGTCCTTTGAGGAATTCAGATTATGATGCACCAGCATCATCTATTAACTAAAAGAGAATGGTATGATTAGGAATGTGTAGGGCATGCCACTTGTGGTCATGTGATGCATCAACACCATCTAGTGGTTGAGAAAAAGGGATATGATTGGAAATATGGGCGATGTCCTTGCCCTGAGAGAAAATAAGACTTTGTGATGCATCAATATCATCCAGTGGTTGAGGAAAAAAGATATGATTGGAAATGTGGGCAATGTCCCTACGCTAAGAGGAAACAGGATTTTATGATGCAACAATTCCATCTAGTAGTTGAGGAAAAAGGATATGATTGAAAAGCTGTGGGGTGTCCCTGCCCCGAGCCATCTATGGTTTTCATAATGTAACAAGGACTTGAAATTTCCATCAACTCCCTTGCCAGCCAGAACAAAATAATGAATATCTTTTAAAAGGAGGAGCTTCCTCCATCATCAAAATTCTATCTAAGATCGTTAGTATCCACCTTTAACGCTTCCTAGAATGTTTGAAGGAATTAAGATGTGAACCATGATTTTTCATAATGTTTTGACCTCATTCCAAAGTAACTCAAAGAAATTAGTATGTTATCTATTTTAGTCATCAATTATCATTTAGCAAAAACATTAGCACGATCGAAAAGATAGTCTAACAGAGGTTGCATTTCAAAGAAAAAAAGTAGAATATTGGCTCTTTTATAAAAATAAAGGTAAAATGCCTAAGAAATGATTCACAAAGATAATGGTAAGTGTCGAAGAAAAAAGGTCTGGACAACTGAATTCAAATCTTCGAAGATTTTTTTTGAATGGAATATCTGCTTCTGTGTAAATCGATCTTTTAGGAATGCGTTTAATCATATCATGCCTACGATTTGATCATTTCTTTCTTTTGCTTGAGTCACCCTTTCAAGTTTTCAACTCGAAGCCTCCCCTTATATTGCCTTTAATCGGTTGCCCTGTTTGGGTTTTCATTCAATTTTTTTGTTTTGTTTTTTTGTTTTTTTTAAGCATAGTATTTCTTTACACTATCTACATTGATGGGGTTTCGCAAGACATCTCCATCCATTTCGGCAAGGATTAATGCGCCTCCTGAGAATGCCTTGTGAACCACATAGGGCTCTTCCTAATTAGGTGTCTATTTGCCTCGTGGATCTTTTTGTATCGGGAGGATTTTCTTCAGCATGAGTTCTCCTTCATGAAATTGTCTTGGATGAATCTTCTTATCATGGGCCTTCATCATCCTTTTCTAGTACATTTGCCCATGCTAGATCGTTTTCAACCTCTTTTCTTCAATAAAGTTCAATTGTTCATAGCGATCTCGTGCCCATTCAGTTTCTTCCAATTTGGTCTCTATTAATATTCGAAGTGATGGGATCTCGACTTCAATTGGTAGTACTGCCTCCGTGCCATGAACCAATAAGTAAGGTGTTACCCCAGTCGAGGTCCATACTAAGGTTCGATAAGCAAGGAGAGCAAATGGAAGCTTCTACTGCCAATCATTATAAGTCTTCACCATTTTCTCATAATCTTCTTAATATTTTTGTTGGCAGCTTCTATAGCCCCATTCATTTTCGAATGATATATGACCGAATTATGATAAGAGATTTTGAACTGGGTGCAAATCTCTATCATCAATTTATTATTCAAGTTGAAGGCATTATCCATTATAATTCTTTCAGGGACCCTGAATCTACAAATGATATTGGCCTTTAGAAATTTAATCACCACCAATCTTGTAACGTTTGAAAAAGAAGTGGCTTCCACCCATTTAGTGAAACAATTAATGGCCACCAAGATAAAACGATGCCGGTTTGATGCTATAGGAGTAATGGGTCCGATAACATCCATTCCCTATATAGAAAAAGGCCATGGCATGGTCATGACATGTAACGGTGAGGGTGGGACATGAATCTTGTCAGTATAGATTTAACACTTATGGCACTTTCGGGCGTACTTGATACAGTCACTCTCCATAGTCGTCCAAAAGTAGCCTAAACTCATGATTTGTTTTGCCATCTTGTGTCCGTTGGCATGAATCCTACAAACCCCTTTTTGTACTTCTTCTATTATTTTCTTGCTTCTGAAGCATCATCACACCTTAACAATGTTTGGTCGAAACTTTTCTTATATAAAATCTCTCCGTCTAAGATAAAATTTAGTGCCAGCCTTCTTAAGGTTCTCTTATCAGTTTCTGAGGCATTTGAAGGATATACTCGATCCTTCAAATAATTTCTGATATTGTGATACCATGGAAGGCTATCTGCCTCAATTTCAATGTTATGGCAGTATGCAGGGAATTCATAAATACTCATCTTAATAGGTGTCACCTCTTGCCCTTTGTTTACTTTGAACATCAATGCCAAGGCGGCTAGAGCATCTGCCATTTGATTGTCATCACAGAATAGATAACGAAGTCTACTTTTTTGAATTCTTCTAGTAATTCTAGAATTAATTTTTTATATTATCGCAATCTTGGGTCTTGCATTTCCCATTGTCCATGCAGTTGGTAAATTACCAAGGCTGAATCTCCATAGACTTTTAATACCTAGGCCTTCTTTTCTAATGCTGCTTGTAGCCCCATAATACATGCCTTGTATTCTGCCACATTGTTGATGCAATAAAAAATTATCTGGGTTGTAAAAGAGGAATAATCCTCTTCTGGAGATATTAAAATTACACCGATTCATGCCCCAATGCATTTGATGCTCCATCAAAATACATTTTCCATTGAAATCTTTTCGATGACTCTTTTCTTTTTCAACCATAATATTCATCAAGTTCTCATCAGGGAATTCAAAATCCAACGGTTGATAATTGTCAAGCGCCCGACTTGCTAAGAATTCAACAATGGCACTTCCTTTAATCACTTTTTGGCTTACATAAATGATATCATATTCGGATAGTAGTACTTGCCACTTAGCTATCCTTTCTGATAAAGCTGGCGCTCCAAATAGATATTTGATTGGGTCCATTTTGGTGATCAGCCATGTAACATGATATATGTACTCTCAGAATCTTTTCGCTATCTAGACTAGAGCGTAACATATCTTCTCTATATGGGAATAATTTACCTCGTAATCCAAAAATTTTTTAGTGAGGTAATAGATTGCCTACTCCTTCTTTCCAGTCTCATTATGTTACCCTAACACACAGCCCACGGATCTTTCGAATATTGACAAATACAAGATCAAAGGTCATCCTAAAATAGGCGGTACCAATAACGGTGGATTGGAGAGATATTGCTTAACTTTCTCAAAAGCATTTAGCATTCACTATCCCACTCACCAGGATTTTGTTTTCGTAAAAGTTGAAAAATTGGATCACACTTATCTATGAGTTGAGATATGAATCTAGCGATGTAATTCAATCTCGCCAAGAAACTTTTTACTTCTTTTGGCGTGCATAGGGATGGCAATTCCTGTATAGCTTTGATCTTATCCAGATCAACCTCAATTCCTCTTTCGCTTGCAACAAAACCCAACAATTTTCCAGACCTGGCTCCAAATGTACATTTTGCTGGGTTCAGCTTTAATTGATACTTTCTCAACCTTTCAAACAACTTTCGCAGATCCGCTATGTGACTTTCTTCTTGAGGGGACTTAGCAATCATGTCATCAACGTACACTTCAATTTCCTTATGCATTATGCCATGGAATAGGGTGACCATTGCCCTTTGGTAAGTTGTTCCTGCATTCTTCAACCCAAATGGCATTACTTTGTAACAAAATGTTCCCCACATCTTGACAAATATGGTCTTCTCTATATCCTCCAATGCCATTTTAATTTGTTTATACCCTGAAAATCCATCCATGAAGGAAAATAAAAGGTTCTTTGTGGTATTATCAACCAAGGTATCTATATGAGGGAGGGGAAAATTATCTTTTGGGCTTGCTCAATTAAGGTCCTGATAATCTACAAACATTCTAACTCTTCCGTCTTTCTTGGAAACTGGGACAATGTTTGCAACCCACTTTGGATATTTTGCCACCTTTAGAAATCTAGATTCAAACTACTTCTTAACCTCTTCTTTTATTTTTAGTAGCATCTCCAGTTTCATTCTCTTTAGCTTCTGTTGAACCGGTTTGCATTCCAGCTTCAAGGGTAATTTATGAACCATAATCTCCGCATCTAATCCTAGCATGTTTTGATAAGACCATGCAAAGATGTCTCGAAATTCATGCAGCAAGCTTATTAGATCTTCTCAGGTAGAAGCTTTTATGGCGTTTCCTATTCTGATCTCCTTCTTATCATTTTCATCATTCCCCAAATTAATAATCTCAGTGGTCTTGTCATGGGGTATTATGCACTCATCTTCTCATTCAATTATTTTTAACAAATTATGAGGCAAGATATGATCATCGATATCTTCTTCAAGATCAACCTCATTTGAGTAAATAGTCTATTCAAAATTAACCTCTGAATCCTGATCAGATTTATCTATTTCTCTACAAAGACAAAAGCAAGGAAGAAATGGGCAAAAGATTATAGGATATGAATGAGGTATGAATGCAAAGAAACAAAAAAGGGATGTTGAGATAAGAAATCATAAAAGAAATGGATGTAAAACTGAAAAAGAGCCAAGAAAGATTATATAAGGAAAGATTGAGTGCATTTCATTTTTACTGATGATAAATTAACATTTTGAGTTCTTACAAAAAGATCTATAGGTAACAGAGTTCTTTCTTAGTTATTACTTTGGGATTGGCCTAAACACTATGCTTCTCTCAGCACATGTCCAATTCCTTAAAACATATCCAAGGGGGCATTGGCAAATCCCACGATCCTCAAGGACCTCTTCGTCATCCCTTCCAATGGCAGTCACATAAAGCTCTTTCAAGGCTTTGTTGATCACCAGAGCAACGTTCCTAATTTCTTTATCTTTATTTCCCGGATTGACTCCTCCATAGCATGAAATTTCCTCCAACAAAGGATAAGGAGTTGATTTCTGGCCTAGTTGTCGGCCAACACCCAAGGATGGCTATTTTTCTGGCATTATTTTTTTTTAAACTTTTTTTTCGAACTTTTTTCGACTCAAAGCCTAATCCATATTTGCCTTTCTTATAACAAACATTAATGCCTTGGCTAATTCCTTGTAAATGTCTCCAAAGTCCTTTTTCGACTAATGCTCTTTTCCCTACTGTTAACTTGAGGCCCATACGCGTGCTTTTTGATAGCCTTGGTTTAGGGATAACTGACCCTTCTGATATAAAGGTCGCATTGATAATTTCAAAAGACCTAAAATAGCACTTTTCAACTTTGGTATCTACTTCAATGTAAGGGGCTTCCGTAGATGTCATGGCCACAATGTCTTCCTCCCCGGATAGGCTAATTAGCTTCTTATCAACTATGAATTTAACTTTTTGGTGTAAGGATGATAGAACTACCCCAGCGAGATGAATCCATGGTTGCCCTAACAAAAAATTATATGCTAGAGCGATATCCATAATGTGGAACTCAATTTCAAATGGGCAAGAACCAATTTCTAGAGTCACTGAAATAATTCCTTTGATGTCTTTCTGTGTTCCATCAAAAGCCCTGACAATTGCATGGCTTTGTTTGATTAGGCTAACATTTATAGGTAGCCGAGACAATGTACTCCATGGCATGACATTTAGAGCCGATCCATTATCGATAAGGACCTTAGGTAGTATGGTCCCTTTGCACCGAGTCATGATATGGAGGGCTTTTGCTGAAGTATTACCTCCTGTTAGAATTTCATCCTCACTAAATGATATGAAGTTCTTAGTGACAATATTGTTTACCAGGCGATCGAGTTTGTTGACAGTAATATCTTGAGGTATATAGGCCTGATTTAATACTTTCAGCAAAGTATTCCGATAAAGTTCAAAACTGAGCAATAGAGTTAGTAAGGAGATCTTTGCTAGTTGCTGCTTTAATTGCTTTACGACACTGTATTCGCTGTGCTTGATGTACTTTAAGAATTTAGCTACCTCTTTTTTCTTTACTGGTTCTTGTACTTCTACTGGGCTATCTTTGGTCACTGTTACTTTTCCAGTTACCTGTCCTTTTGACTTGGTCTTCACATTGGTCTCAGTGGTTTCTGGGTCGTAGATGCGACCACTCCTTGTCACATGGCTCACCCCGATTATGTCGATAGCAGCCAGTGACTTATAACAACCTTTGAAGTTATTATCCCACCATCATACTTCCATGGTACTTGCTTGCTATTCTGATATGGAATGGAGTTGGTGTTCTTACAATGAGCCTAGGAGTGACCTCAATTCCAAGCAATGTGATCTTAGGTTGATTGCTATGAATGATAAGAGGGCGACCAACCCCGTAGGGCAGCTTCGATGATCCTTCACCAGCCATGTTGACTGATTTTTCTTCTTCCAGTTCAACCTCTTCAAAGAATTCAATTTCATCATTGTCCATCATTCACTAGATTGTGGTTAAAAATTCTCTGCAAGTTTGCAAAGTGTGTCCTAATATCTTATGGAATTTGCAGAAGTTAGCACTAAGATCATATTGACCTCTAATACTTCCATAATCTTGACCAAGGATCCCTTCTTTAGTCAGGATTGCCCATACCTCTTCCATAGAAGTTTTAACTTCTTGGGCTTTTGACTTTTTTTGTCTTCCTTCTTCAGCAATCAGAGCATTAATCTTAGGTTCAGTGGGATCTGCTAAAGGATTTGCTGCCACATTAGGTGCTGGGCCATTATCAATTTGAAAAGTACCCCTCTCAAGAAGATTTTAAACCTTTTTGCTTAAAAGCTATATAGTTTTCAATCGAATGGCCTGCTACCGCATGATACTCACAGTGCAAACTTGGGTTATACCAACTAGGGTAATTTTCTTCATACGCTTTAGTGAATATTGGTGCTATTAGCTTTACTTCTGAAAATTTGTCAAACATTTCCTTATATGAATAAGGAAGAGGGTCAAAATGAGGTCTGGTTTGATTGGTTCTTTGAGGTTGTGTATTGTTGTTGGGTTTTGGCTGGTTTTGGAAAGGTGTGTTTGGAATGGGAGCTTGTACGATTGTTGAAATAAGAGCTCGAAGTGTATTGTATGGATAAGTGTTTGGGGGCACTTGTCTTAGATTGAGGTGAGGTCCTGAGCGGTATGGCTGGCTCATATAACCAACCGATGGTGTTTCATCTTTCTTCTTTACTGGTCCTAGCTTCTTTGCATTGGAAGACTCTCCTAAGGTAAGCTTCCTGGCTTTAATGGCCGATTCAATCATTTCTCTAGAGATCACAAGATCAGAGAAATTTTTTGTTGTGTTCCCTACCAGTTTATCATAATAGAGAGGACGTAAGGTGCCTACAAACAACATGGTGGTTTCTTTCTCGATTAAGGGGGGTTAGACTTAAGATGCCACATCCCTTCACCTTTGAGCATACTCTTTAAAAGACTCGGCAGACTTCTTATCCATATTTTAAAGGGTTAATCTATCTGGTACCCATTCAGCCATATACTTGTACTGTTGCAGGATTGCATTAGCTAAATTCGACCAGCATTGAATTTAACTACGCATCAAACTGTTATACCAATTCAGCAACGATCCAGTTAAACTTTCTTGAAAATAGTGAATGAGGAGCTTATCATCATGAGAATAACCGGCCATCTTTCGAATGAACATTTTGATGTGAGCTTATAGAGAAGTGGTGCCCTTATATTTTTTAAATTTAGGCATTTTAAACTTTGGCAGCAAGATTAGGTCAGAAACTAGGCTAAGATCTTCCACATCTACGCTAGTGCAAAAATTCATCTTTTTCTATGGCTTTCAACCTTCTTTCTAAAAGCTGTAATTTTCCTTTCTTGATTTTTATTTCAGTTTTGGCTTTTTTCCCCTATCGTTCTATTGCTTCAATAGTATCAAGAATTGTTATCTCTTGTCGTGCAGCTCTAGTATCAACCCCTTGTGAGAGAATGTCAGGATTAATAACAATGACCGGAGGTGGTGTAACTCTGGGAGTATTTTGTTGCGTAGTTAGCATGTTCAAAATTTGATTTTCTTGTGCAAGTGTTTGTTGTGTTTCAGGTTGGACCCCCCCAGATGAGCCAACAAGAGTTAGACAGATTTTGGATGGGCACACTGACTCTCTTGCCAATAGTAATTCCATCAATTTGGAGATTTGAGCTTGCATTTCTTCTTGCCTTTTGATCATATTCTCTTGAGATTGACGTTGGCTTTCTTCAAGCCTTTCCAATCTTGCTAACTGATCCTCTGCCATTTTCTTTGGTCTGAATCTTGTGTAATAATAATGAGTAAGTGGCTATTCAGTAGGTCTCTCCTTATTAGCAATGTTTAAAACCTGAACAATTCCAAATTTTATTAAATTATGAATTTATTAATGAATGAATGAATGAATTTCTGTATGTATGATACAAATGTATGATATAAATGCATAAATGTACTTGTAGGAATGCTTGTGTTAACAAAAGATTTCAGAATCATAAATTTCCATTAACTTTGAAAAAGGGTACACATTGTCTATCATGTTAGGATTACATCCAAGGAAAGTTTTAATCTAGTCATATTGTTGTTTCGCTTGTCCTAGAAACGTAAGCACAGCAGGACCAAATTCACCAACTAGATTAATTTGGCTTTTCAGAACACGGATTTTCTCAACCATTTGTTTTACTTGGATGATCGCTGAGTGAATCTACTATGTAAGGTGATCAATGTAGAATTGCCGACCCAAAAGGTTAGCTTTCCATTTATTAGACTCATATTCAACCCGATACAGCTTATTATCCCAGGATATTTACATTTCCTAATAAGCTCATGCCCAGGCATCAATATTATGTTGTTGTTGAAGTAAAACTTGTCCTATTTCCTTGACAGTCATAGCAAGAGCTTCCCTTTCATGGATCAACCTGGCCATTCTTTCTTGCTCTGCACCCAAATTAATCCTAAGCTGTTCATTCTTTTCTATAGATCTCCTTAAGCGAGCACGGGTGTCAGCATGTGCTTTTCTCTCCCGTTCGAAAGTAGCTAGTTTAGCTTCTTCTTCTAAAGCCCTAGTTTTCCACACCCCCAACTTTTGGCAAAGTTTGTGCATCTCATCTGACTCTTATTGGAAGATTTGCTCGAACTTCCAGATGCCAGCAAGTCTCATCTTTTTATTCTGCTCGATCCAATCTTGTTTCATTAAGTTGTATTGTTCTTCCATTTTCTTGGCTTTTTTTTCCTTGGCCTCCTTTTTCATCTTCAAGTACATAATTTCTTCTTGAAAAGCTTAGTTTTCTGTGGCTGACCTTTTTTGATCTATCTCAACTTCTTGCTTTATCAACTCCACTTTTGAAGGCATTGTAGGTTGAGGTTGTATGGACACTCGAGGATTAGATCCGTCTGTACTCGGGATGATTATCCTCGAATATGCCTTCAGGCATCATACCCGAGAGTAGTTTGATCCGTATAAGCACTTATCCCTGATTCATACCTTGTTCTCCAATGCAGGGCTATTGACTGAAGTGGAGTCCTATAACCTTCCCCAGAATAGTCTAAGTCTGCACTTGCCAACCCGACAGTCATAGGAATAAACGTTGCGATCCATACTGTCGTCAAACTAAAAGTGGTGCATATCCTACGGTTCCCCATAAACCGAGCAAGGGCACGAAAAGTAACTGACCACATTGGTATAGAAAAGGTTTAGGTGCAAACCAAGGAGCTCGCCATGTTATATCTGCAGAAGCCAAATTTTTCAACGTTTCC
>JBBYHK010511637.1:0-13194 GCA_038382065.1 Adansonia grandidieri | reverse complement strand
TAAAATTCATTATTAAAGTTTTTTATTTATAAAAAATTATTTAATTATAATTTCTTCATATTTATTTTTAATATTAATTTCGGATTCGAGTTTTTTCGGGTTTGGGTCATTTGGGGTTTAAGTTCTTTCGGGTTCGGGTCATTTCGAGTTCGGGCTATTTCGGGTTCGGACTATTTGGGTTCGAGTTTTTTCGGGTTTAGACCACTGACTTTTTAATCAAATCAGGTTCAGTTCAAATTCAAACTTAAATTTTTTTAAACGAATTTTTTAAATTCGAATTCATTTTGACATCTCTACGTAAAACCATCAAAAAGATACCGTTGCCTTATAAATGTTATTCTAACATATTAGATGTTAAAAAAAACAAAAATCAGACGCGTAAGTTTAAAAGTAATACTACAAACCCAATCTGAAACTCGATCCAAACCCTACCCACAACATGAATCTCTGTTTTATCGAATCCCTCGCTAAGTCCCTTGACCCCAAACTCATCCTGAAATCATTGTTTAACCTGAAATTCCTCCCAAATCCCAAAAGTTTTCCCCAAATCAACGGCCATTAGAAACCTAAACAAGAAATTGATCCTAAATCCAATCATTTACCCTTAATTGACTTCATTTAAATTATTTTAAACCCTAAATCTATCTTATACCTCCAAAAATTTACCGAAATAGACAAGTTTTCGCCGAACAAAAAGCTTGGGTTTCAAGACTTCAATTTTGCTCTAGTACATTAGATTTAAGGGTTTGGTCAGGCAAAAAACTCGGGTTTCGGGACACAACCAGATTCGCATAGAAAAGGACAAATTCCCTGGTGGAACTAAAGGAATCCAGTATGGCCAAAGGTAAAAATATAGTGTATTGTTAGTGTTTTTGGCTCCTCCGGTGTTAGTGTTCTATTTTTGAAAACCCACGGTGATCCACATGTCTGTCATTGTCATTGATGAATAAGTAATCGGCTTGAAGGTCAAGACTTTTGGTTTTCGATTTAACCGGACGGTTTGATTGTAATTCAAAATTTGAATTTGACAATATTTCAAAAAATTAAGGAAAATTGCGGAAAATAGAAGCACAAATAAACCATTCTAGTTTATAAACAATTAGTATTATCAAACAGAGGAAAAAAAATCAACTGCACCTGTCATGGGTCAAGAGAGCAGTTGCCATGAGTGAAAATAAAGCTTTGGCTTGAGATGCAGAAGGCAACCCACTATATGAAATTGGAAATCAAAATGAGAGTGATGAAACCTCCAGTAGCTAGAGAGAGGATGAAAGTGAAAATGTCGAGCGACAACAGATGCAATAGAAGAGAAGAATATGCAGCAGATGCTGAAGGCAGCCTAACGACTGAAACTTGAAAGAGAGAGAGAGAGAACTCAAAACCGAGAAGTTGAGTGCAGCGGGAAAGAAAGAAGACGAGAATGGTGAAAATGATAAAATTATCAAAATGAAAAAAATTGGAACTTGGGCTGAAAAGTTTAAACCATCATAATTGCCTTCATCGATCAACCAAAGCCCAAATGGGACATAGAATTGGACTAAGAAACACCAAAACAAAAGTGCAAACGGTTTTTTTCCTAGCTAACCAATTCTGGTTGGGGAGTTAACGGACGATTTTTTTCGGTTTTGAATATTTCCAATTACAACAATGTGATTAAAGTAGCGGACCTGCCGGTTTCCAGTTAAACCGGCTGATTCAATTCAGTTTTTTCATATTGACTGTCATAGGATTTTCAGAGGTGCACATGTCTAGAGAATATACGTATTAGTATTTGTCATTTGTGAGTAAACAATATTCACTATCATAGGCCCCTGTAAAACGAAAGTTCAGAGGGTTGAAAATTCAGTTAAATAAAATTTGTAGTCTATTAATAAAAAAAATTCAATTAAAAGTATTCCTACATTTTGTTTCGCTTATGCTCGTGCTATTATTCAGAACAGACTTGCATACACCGATTTCGATCGGCTTTAATTTTTATTCTAATTTTAATTTTAGTTTCAATTTTAATTAGTTTTAATTTTAATTTAACTTTAATTTCAAGAAAATTCAAAAAAATAAATATCATAAAAAAATATAACAAATTAAAAATAAAAGAATAAATTGGACGGAAAAAAAAAATCACCACACCAAAATTGGGTATTAGTGGCGCCTAAAATAATGTCACTAGAAATTCAGTTTACGTCACCCTTTATATTTTGTGACGAAAATTTAATGTCACAGCTTTTGTCACCCTATCGCTAAAGGACAACGGTGACTATATATTCTTTTCGTCATGCATTGTTGCCACTTGGCGACGATAATATATAACGTTACCTTGTAGTTAGTATTTGGTGACATTAAATTTCATCACCTAATTATATACGAATTCGTCATTAATTATCTAAATGGTCACCAATAATGAAATAAAATTCAACATATTAGTGATGAAAGGGATATCATGACATTATTAATAACGTAATATATCATCACCTCATACAATGAAATCTTCATTTAGTGTCACTTTGGAATCATCACTAAATTCACGTGTTACCGAAAATAGAGTACGTTAATATATAACGTCACCTTATAATCATTATTCTGTGACAACTATTTTTGTCACCTAATTATATGCATTTCTGTCATTGATTATCAGAATCGTCACCAATAATGAAATGATATTCAACAATGCCACAACGTGCTCCTCGAGTGATGAACTATGACTTAAAATCAATGAAACGGAAGTGGGGTTTGCCTTTAGATCATCCCTTGGTTAAGATTCGAATTAAGTGTGATAACGCAAAAGTTGAAGGAAGGATCGTCAGACGGATCGCCCATCCAACTAGTCTTGGATGGCCATTACGAAATGGCCATGAGTTAGAGTTGTCGTCGACCATTTTAGGCTAGGTATGATCGGATACCTATTAAAACAGGTGATTTCAAGTTACAAAACTCATAACACTGATTTTACAGATTGCATATACCAAAGTTTATCTTTAAAGGTTTGGGAGTTGGTTACACATGGGGAATGATTAGAACCCCTTACGACGCCTAAAATTGGTACCATCTAGCCATAAATTATCAAAGTCTCAGTTTTCTTCAGTTTATCAAGCGATCATTATTTACGCATAATCCGCTTATTATGAATGCAAAATTTTAAATATTGGATCTAGTTTTTTTGGGGTATAAAAGTTTAATTAATATCTCTCTATGCAACCCATGAGGGAGGAGAAACATAGAGGATTCGGTAAAATAAGATCCGGATTGTTTTGGAAGAGGGTAATGTATGTCAAGCATTATAGGGATACTAACATAGAGTATTACCCTGGGTTTAATGAAATTTGAATTTTTAAAGACTTGAATACAAGTCACCATCAAGAAAAGAAACACGTTAGTAAGGCATAAAAGAATACAATAAAAATTGCGTTAATGATAAACAAATGGAAATAGAAAGAAGAGAGGGTCGAGATGTATCTCGTAATTGACCTCGACTATTGAGGAATAACTGCATTGACAATTTTGAGATGTGTTTGTACTCGATGGCCATTTTAAGTATAAAAAGGTTGATAAAAGGTCTGAGGAAGTCCAGAGGAGAGAAAATTTTAATTTTTTATTTATTTTTGAAAAGCGAGGTTGAATCCCTTTAGAGAAAATGAGGTTAGATAATTTCCTCGAAAAAGCTGGGTTGGAGTATACCCTTGAAAAGAAAGAATTTGTGTTTTTTTTTTTAATTAGATTTTTTGGAAATCTTGAAGAAGATAAATTTTAAGATGGAAAATAATTTAAATAAGGAATGGAAATTAATTTTGAGAGCAATTTTGAGTTTTGATCCGAGCCCAAAGGGACTTATGTCGTGAGTCATGATTCCATGGGGAAAATCATTTAATATATTTTGAGTTATTCGAATGACTAGAAATATTGGTTTGGGAAAATCCAAATAATTTTCCCAAGTTTAACAAATACAGGGGATAGCATCATGCTATCCATCTTCTCGAATTTATTTTGATTTGGTCGATGGTTTTTAGTGGAAAATGAGGTACCGTTGGAAAGTAAATCAATAAGGATTAATTTTAAAATATTTCAAAAATTCTAGAAAATTGCTTTCTAGGCATACTTAATTTCTGAAACCGAGTCTGAGACAATATTGCTAGCGAATGTTAGGAAAAGGGGTTATGAACTTCAAAAAATCATCCTGGACTCGTTTAGAATCATTAAATCGCAAATTATACCTTTCGAAAAAGGGAATTTTATAGCTTTTTCAAAAAAATAATTAAAAAAAATCTAGATGGGTCAAAAGTACTCAAACAGAATGTAAATCGTTGATGTCAAGGATTCCAAATAGTGAAAATTCAAAAAATCATAACTCTTATATCTGGAATGATTTGAGGACAAACGAGGTATCGTTTGTAAAGGAAATTCGAAGCCCTTTCCAAGAAAAATGCTAGAAATTCTAGAAAAATCGTTTGAAGTCCAAAAACAATTTCTTTAATAAGGGCCACTGTGCTGCCAGTACCAAAATAGAAGTTTCTTCAGATTAAGGCTTTTATGGTCACATGCTCAAGCATCGGACATGCGAATGTCCAATCACTGAGGTTCATGCCATTAGAGTAACGAACCGATCTAGCTGTTGTAGAACAGGTTGCCAAACTGCCCGTTATCCACACCAGTGGTGATGACAGGCTCAAAAGAAAGCTTAAATTAAGCACTTGAAAACATTTCTTATTTTTTATTAAAAAACAAAATTTATTTGGCCTAATAAGGCCATAATCCCAAACATTCATACTTGATTTATCCCCAAGATTGGAGAACCAATATATTAAAAACATTAAATCCATGCTAATCCCCATTGATTAAGGTTAGAATAGATTTAACTTAGGGTTATTTTAGAAACAGCATAAGGAAGCAAGCATAATACATGGTAAACCAAAATATATCATCATCATCCAAATATCAAATGCAAAAACAGGCATCACCAAAAGACATTTTGATAGTAAATCATCAAAATCATGCTTAAAATGCTAACAATGGAATAAGTAACATCAAAATGTGCTAGACAAACATGTAACAACATACCATAGCATGGACATGGAGCAAATACCCAATCCACAAAACCAAAGAGCTAGCTGAACATTAGTGAGATATGGAGAAACATGGCTCGGCAAGAAGGATTTACACATTAAAATGCATGATTAAAAAAATATTTCAAGCTTTGTGGAGTTATATGTGTGAGACCATTGAGCAATCAATATTAAAGCATGAAATGACAATGGCAAAGAAATGATCTTACTCTATAAAAGAGAAATAAGAGAATGGGTATATACCTCACGCTTTTTCTTTCTTTCCGGCTACCAAGCTTCACCAAGCTTTCTTTATTTGTTCCTCCAAATGCAGTATAGTATTGCTCCTATTTTCCAATGTGGCGTGAGTACAACTTGCTGCATGTGTTCTAGTGTTGTGAGAGAGTTTCTTTCTTTGGTTTGATGCAAGAGACGAGTGGGAAAGTGAGGTTATCTGAGGATGCATGAAAATGTAAGGATTTAAGGTGGCTGAGCATGAATTTGATTTCTTTTTTTAATGATGGCTGATCAATGTAAATTTTTTGTGTGGCTATCGGCCATCCTCATGCAAAGCAACAAATGTTGCTTATAAAGGGTGGTGGGTTAAAGCTAAAAAAACCTAAGGTGAGAGGTTAATCTTGTGGATTGTCTCGCAAACATGATGAGTTATAGTGTATTAAGATGTGCTTTCAATTTTTAATTAGTCCAACTATTAATACTTGAGTACCAACTATCCATCAAAGTTCTAAAATAACCTTTGAATATCACTTTTTGTCATAAAATATCCCACTATCAAGCTAATTGGATCCTTAGAAAAAATCATTAATCCAACCCAATAGGCTCAAAATTAATTCAAATAATGATATTGAATCAAAATAATTTTAATAAAGCCCATCAAGAATTTAAAATATTTCAAAAGATATCCAATAGAATTAAATAAAATAGGCTCAAATAAAATAATTAAATATGCACGCGGGCTCTATTTTATCTAATGTATATATTTTTTTATAAGACCTGATCTTAAATTAAATAATTTATGACCAAATAAAATTAAATAAAGTAGGCCCAAATAAACTAATTATATATGCACGTGGCCTTATTTTATCTAATGTATATTTTTATGAGATTGGTATTAAATTAAATAATTTACGACTTTACCTTAGCTAAAAATTATGGGAATTAGACACGAATTTATACGAATAACCTCAATAGTGTCTCGGACGATGGTTTCTAATGCTCCGAATATTAGCCCAGACAAAATAAAGTATCCATAAACACATTAATGAAAAAAGTGACATCATCACATTGTTAATGATATAATTACTATCACCTAATGTGATAAAAACATAATTAAATAATCGATAAATATTTTACGATTAATTCTAAAATGTAATACTTCTTTAAATTCTAATGAAAATATTCTATAAATAATATGTTTATAAAGTAGTAAAAGTAAGACAATCCAAGTTGTCTATCAACTTCACAAGTAAATAATGTATAGCATAATAAATTTAAATGTTCCAAACAAAAAAAAATGACTAGGATATAACTAGGAAAGTAGCTCATAATAAGCTCTCAATCTAAATCCTATGTCGATAGTGACTGTGTTAATGGTGAGGTTACGGCATCACTCGAAGCTGCAATAAATCAATAAAAATAATTAAAGACAAAATAGAGAATATGGTTACTTTTTTTTCAATCATAAATTCAAAGTGTAGTGAAAATGTGTATAAAAAATTTGAAAAAATTATTAAGAAAATCACATAAGCAATAAAAATAAAGAAATCTATATATTACATAATAGATAGAGTATTAACTTATGTGGGAAAAAATATCACCATTGACTCATCAGCATGTTAGAATGTTTGCTATGCTATTGCTACCTTACCTCCTCCTTAAACCTAAAATAATGCCAGAACAGCGTTAAAGATGGAGGAGAGCCAATGATGGTAACTTTCGTTAGTGGAACAGAGGGTTTGCTTTGGGGTGGTAGATGAACAATAGACTAATTTTTTGGAGGGAGGAGAAAAAAATTGAATAAAATAGGGTTTTATGCTAAGCAATGTTAGTGTTTGGCTATATTTCCACTTTTAATTTTTTCTCAATTTTCCAAAAATTTTTAATTAAAAAGAGTAAGTACTAATTTAACAAATAAATATCTCATTTTCTTTGTGATAAAATTTATAAGTTTTTGTTGAAGTTTTCCTACTGGAGTTTGAAGTCAGGCAGGACCCTACAACACAAAGGAAGTCAGAAGGACGCCGGAGTTTATACTCCGGGAGCCCTCTCCGATGATTAAGTTAGAAGGGAGCTGTTTTATGTAATAGTGATATTCTATTTTTCTTGCGTTCTGGCCTTACCTGTGAGCGGGCTTGCCCTTTTATAAGTGTTGTCTAGAGACATAATGTCAGGTGATTTAATGGTGATGTGACCATCGCCGAGCTAGGTGTCGGGCTACGGTGCCTAGTGGTCAGTCCAGTCAGTCGACCGTCAGTCAAGATGTCAACTCTGCATTTAATGTTGCTGTCGGTAGGTCAAATCACTGCCAGGTATGGTTAGGCGATCGCCATTCCTCGTTGTCAGGTATGACTTAGCAGTCGACATATAGAACTGTGTCGTTTTGGCGGTCATCGTATGTGAGGTATATAACAATAGTCCCCCCCAAGGTCTAAAAAGGCGGTCATAAAGTGACCTGACGTTTTAGACATATGTGATGGGGAGTCAGCGCATGGTAGGTGGAGTCCAACGCGCAGGAGGCGAGAAGGTACAGGAGGTACAATTGGCAGTAATGACAGCAGTAATGGCAGGGCAACGGAAAGGCGTGGGAAAGGGGAAGGAAATGAGGGGAGAACAGGTGTCCTGACAGGGGATTTGTAGGGGCACGTTTTGAGGGATTCGAAGAGGCAAAAGGAACACGTGTCAGTGTGTGGCAATTATGGTGCTAAATAGGGTTATGACACGTGGTGAGGGGGAGCGGAAGGGGCAAGAGTGCTCGGGTATATAATGAGGGGAGGGGCTGAGGAGGTGTTCCACATGTTGTGAAAAGAAAGTAGAGTAGAATGTGAGAAACTTGTTGGAGGAAGAAGGGGAAGTCATGATAGTTGAGAGGGTGAGTCGTTGTGTGTGAGCATTGGTATCGGCTTGATGTGGTGTGGCAGTGGGCGTGCTTGAGGAGGTGCGAAGAGGAACGCTGCAAGAAAGGAAAATCGTTGTCTGGTAAGTGTGTGGTCTTCTTTGTTGGTAGGTTTGGGTAGGGGGTTGTAGCACATGGTCAGGGGTGGAAGACTGTTGGTGAAGTCTGTGGCGAGAAATGGGAGATTAGAGGAAGTGGGAAACGAGATGAGGGTGATAGGAGGGCATTGGAGCCAGGGAGACATGTTTGGGCTCATGGTGTTGGAGGAGGAGGGGGAGAGGGAGGAGATAAGAGGAGTGGTCACCAAGCAGAGAGGAGACCAAGGGGAAGAATGGTCAAGTGGCGAAAAGGTTGAGGAGATGGTTGGCGAGGAGGAAGTGCAGGGTGCAGTCACCGGGGAAGAGGTTGAGGAGGCGAATGCCAAGGTGGACACGTTGGCGGTAGAGAGGCAGGTGGGGGAGGTGAATATGGAGGTAGTATGGCGGTGGATGTATGATAGGGGGGTCGATCTGGAGAGGTACCAGATTGCTGAGGCGGGTCCAAACAGGCGAGCGACATTCGTCGAAGGAAATAGTGTGACATTCTACCTGCACATTTTCAAAGCTGGCTTCCACTTGCCGCTGGAGTCATTTTTTGGCGAGTGCTGGAGGTGTTTAACTTGTTGCCCAACCAGTTGAAGCCGAATAGTTGGGCGATCCCGTTAACTTATTTTTTAGTGTGCAAGAAGAAAGGATGGCGACCATCGGTTGGAGTGGTAAGGGAGCTCTATTTCCTGAAACAAGGGAAGTCCTATTTCTATTATTTGCAGTTGAGGGAGGGGAGTAGGATAGAGGTATAAGACAGATTAGTTGATGCAAGTGTTAATTTGGCATGTGTATATGTTGAGCTGAAGTGTTGATATGCCTTGTTATCTTATGTAGGGGAGCATGTACCGAAAGAAGGGATTGAAGATGTGGAAGGAGGGGGGTGCTGTAGAGTTGGCAGGCGATGAAGGGGAGGGTAGTAGACGAGTGGAGAGGAGTGGGCAGGTAGTGTTGATGGGGGTGATCACCAATCGAGTCAGGGGATGGAAGAGGGTATTTGTTCTAAGTACTCGTAAGTATGAAGAGATGAACGATGATACTGACCTGACGTATTATCTATTATGCAGGAATAGATCCGGTGCAAGCGGCATTGGCGAAGAGGGCGGCTAGGCAGGCATCTGCAGAGAGGGCGATTGCGCGTCAAAGATGGGGGAAAAGAAAGGTAGGCGAACTAGCAGAGGAGAAGACGGGTGCAGCTGCGACTACAGCGATGAATGGTCACCAAAATGCTACATCGATTACGGGTTTGGCGGCTGTGGCAATCCCAATGTCGTAACTTGGGGTGGAGACAGTTGGGTCGAGTGGCAGGCCAGTACTTGGGTCGACCTCCCAACCGAGTACCACATTTTTTAGGCCGCGAATGAGCCGTAGAGGGCCCAGTGTAAGTGGCCCTGGCATTTTGCAGACCAATAGGGTGCCAGACTTTGAAGCTGCTCTAAGGTGGTCCATGAAGGGAGTAGCGGCTAGCGACCGAGAGGTACTGTCAAGGAGGAGTCCAGCGCAAAACTTCAACGCCGCGATGGTAGGACTGGTGGAGGCACTGCACTACCAGATGGCCTATACGTGCCAAATGGCCAATTGGCAAGAAAAGTTCAACCTGCAAGTGTCAAAAATTATCGAACTGGACGCTCAGGTTAGGAAGCAGAAGGAGGTGAATGCTAAACTGGAGGCGTCCCTGAAGGAGATTGAAGAGAAACGCTTGACAGAAATAGCCGAATTACTGCTAAAAGGGGAAAAGGCAGAAGCGGCAGCTGCTAAATCGATGAGGAAGCTAGAGGAGCGTTATACTGAGTTGGCTTCCTCTAAATCCAGAGTGGCTGAGTTGAAGGGTCAGCTGGGCGATCTGCAGGCTCGCCATGAGGGTGAGTTGAAGAGACAGCAGGAAGAAATTCTTGATAAACTTTTTGCTACTGTGGATTCATATCGACGGAGTGCTCTGTATGGGGTCCAATTGCTGCATGGGCCCTTGGATTTACGGGCGATCGACTTAGGGTGCCTTTATTCGCCACTGTCAAACTTCAATGTTTTATTCCAGAGTCAGTAAGAAGTGGATGCGGGGCATGTGAAGGATGCAGCCTTAATTACCCTGGTGGCTGAGGAGTCTGAACAGGGAGATTCTGGTGATGAGGCTAGTGCTCGGACAATTTCGTCGACTAGAAATGAGTAGGATTGTAAATGACAAAGTTTGTAAAGAGTTCTGAATGTGAATAAAAAATTATTTTCATTGTGTGTATAAGTTGTGTAATTTGTTTTAGTTGCTTTGTGTTTTGCATAAGGTGTGGTGTGTGTAGTTGGGTTTGAAGGTTGAGTTATAAGGTGCCATGGTGGCATTTTTTTTTTAAGTAAACGCGCTTGTGGTGATTTTTAGAAATTCAAGATTATGCTTGGTGGTGATTTGCACAAGTTGTGCATTGGCAAGTGTTTTGGTGTAAGTAAGAGTTTGATCATGGGGCGATTGTAATATGAACGGAGCCTTGGTGATTACTTGTTTTAGTAACTAAAGATCATGCCTGGCGGCAATTGCGTTGTAGCAATTTGTAATAAGTATGTCCCTTGGCGATTCATAATAAGTATGTGCTTTGGCGATTTGTAATAAGTATGTGCCTTGGTGATTACATTATAGCAATAGATGATGGATCCATAAAGTGTCTTTGTAAGACAAGAGTGTATAATGGCGACCAAAAAATATTATTGGCGAATGTGCTTACAAATAGTATTTCTTCAGATGGGCGGCGTTCCATGTGCTAGGAATGGGGCGTTTGTCTAATGTGGTTAGCCTGTAAGCGCCAAAACCTAAGACTTGGCTGACTTGATAAGGGCCTTCCCAGTATGGGGAAAGTTTTTTCCGTTCTGCAGCTGGTCGACTGGCTTTGCAATTTCAGAGAACGAGGTCGCCCACCTGGAATTGGCGATTACAGACTCATCGATTATAATACCGGCTAACTTGATGTGCATGGATAGCCATACGGATTATGGCATCTTCTCTGGCTTCCTTGAGTAGATCAAGGTTGGCTTTGAGATGTTTAGAATTGAGCTCTGGATCAGGGTATACAATGCAGAAACTGTGGACCTCCTATTTCTGTAGGTATGACAGCCTCTGTTCCATAAACGAGGCTAAATGGAGTAGCTCCAGTCGCCTGAGTTGTGGTTGTCTAGATAGCCCAAAGTATGCTGGGTGTTTCATCCACCCATGCGCCCTTGGCGTCGTCTAGTTTCTTCTTCAAGGGTTGGAGGATGTTTTTATTCATGGACTCGACTTGGCCATTTAATTGGGGGTGGGCGACAGAGGTATGGATAAGATTAATGTTGAAGTAGGAACAAAAATCATGGAGTTTGTCGGCTGTTAATTGCTTGCCATTGTTTGCTATAATAACATGGGGAATGCCAAATCGATAAAGTATATAGCACCAAATGAAACTTTCCATATTCCGGGCTATGATAGTGGCGACTGGTTCTGCTTCGACCCATTTGGTGAAGTAATCACAAGCGACCAGTAGAAATTTTCGTTGAGCCGTCACCAGAGGGAATGGCCCCAATATATCGATGCCCCAGACACAGAATGGCCAAGGACTGAAGATCTATTTAAGTGCCTCTGCTGGTTGTCTGGGAATGGGGGCGATGCGTTGGCATTTGTCGTACTTTTTGATAAGGGCAGCAGCATCTTTTTTCATGGTGGGCCAGAAGAAACCCTGCCATAAAGCCTTGAGGGCTAGCGATCATCCACCTATATGGTTCCCGCAAACGCCTTCGTGTATCTCTTTCAAAACGTAAGATGCTTCGGAGGGGTTAAGGCATCTAAGCAATGGGAGAGTGAAGGACTTTTTGCATAAAAAGTTGTCGAGAAGTGTGTACCTGGATGCTTTTTATTCCAATCATCTTTTCTAGACCGGGTCGATGGGGGTTTGGTTATCTTTGAGAAAGGAAATGATTGGTGTCATCCAGTTTTCCTCCATATCAGCTGCAATGTGATGGACAGATCTGTTGTGACTGGGTTCCGAGAGGCTTTCGAGGAGGACTTTGCCCCTGATGGAGATGTCGGGGGTACCAGCTAGTTTGGACAGAACGTCGACCCTGGAGTTATCCCCCCTGGGTATCTGTTTGATGGTGATATGGGCAAACTGCTGGGAAAAGGCGATGACAACTTTGTGGTATTTGGCGAGTAACTCATCCTTCACATCATATAGACCATTCACCTGGCTGGCGACGAGCTGAGAGTCCGTGTGGGCGACTATATGATTTGCACCCAAAGTTTTGGCTAATCCCAGGCCAGCGATTAAAGATTCGTACTCAGCTACGTTGTTGGAGGTGGCAAACTGCAAGGAAAGGCCGTAGTGCCATTCATTTCCATCAGGGTCGAGTAGTAGTACGCCGGCACCACCGTTTGTTGTGTCGAAAGACCCATCAACGAAAAGTTGCCATTCGGCATTTTTGACGCCTGGGGGTAGGTCAGTGGAGGTGTTGCCATGATAGCCTTGCAGTACTGGTTCGAGGATGTGGTCCTGAGTCTGAAGAAAGGTGCATTCGGAGATGAAGTCAGTGAGCGCCTGTGCTTTGATAGTTTTACGGGGACAATAGGTGAGCCCGAATTCGCTAAGCTCGATGCTCCAACGGACAAGTCGTCCAGCAAAGTCGACCTTGGTGAGGATGTCTTTAAGGGGCTAGTCAGTGAGGATATTGATTGGGTGTGCTTGGAAGTATTATCTCAGCTTTTGCGCTGTGATGATGAGTGTGAAAGCCATTTTTTATGGTTTGCTGTAATAAAGTTCGCTGGCCTGCAGCGTTCTGCTAACATAGTATACAGGAAACTGATGTCCTCGTTCCTCTCGGACTAGGACAGCAGCGACGGTTTCGTTTGAAGCGGTAAGATAGACAAAAAGGGGTGCACCGATCTTTGGACTGGCGAGTAAGAGGGAGTGCTCAGATAGGCTCTGAGCTGGTCGAACGA
>JBBYHK010511585.1:0-13196 GCA_038382065.1 Adansonia grandidieri | reverse complement strand
TCTAAAATTGCAAAATGGCCCCTAAAATGTTAAAATCACCTAAAACATGTTCCAAGACACACAAAATCAGTTCTCTAACAGCCTAGGAAGCTTTTGACCAAATAAAAAATAGCATGAAAAGTTTACTTATTTTATGATTTAATTCCTAAAATTTCTAATATTTACAAAATAGAATAATAATATGAATCAAGATAACAATACGCACAAAATCATCATTACCAATTCATATCGAATTCGGCAAAGATAAAAAATAAACATGCATCAATATGTTGCAACACAAAATCATGAAAATAAGCATGAATAAATATCATCATGTTCAATAAAAAAAGACAAAAAATGAATCTATAAATATGTTGATCAACATATTAACAAGAAGATATTAAGGATAACACTATAACAATAAACATATATATTCAACAAGATTAATATCTCATCAAAAACAACAATATTTCAAAAAAAAAAAAGAAAATCAAACTTTAAAGCAAAAATTTATATATATATATATATATCAACAAATATATAGGAAATTGTTCATTGTCAACATGTTAGCCTTTCAACATGGATAAAATCCATGAGCTTAACATGATTTTGACTCATATTCAAGAAGAAAAATGATGGATATATAGCAAAGATTGCTAAATTTCTAGGTGAAATTACCTTGAAAAGCTTTTAAACATAAATTTCTTGAAAATTTCTATGAAAAATAGTTGAATTTGAATATGGAAAGCTTTTTGCTTAAGAGAATTTTTCATATGTTCTTTTTTTTGGGGGGGGGGGACAGCAAAATGATGGATTTTTGAATCCATCTTGCTGTGAGGTTCTATCCATAATCCATAAAAATTTCCTTTCATTTATTATATGTCATAATTTATTAATTTTTTTATTTTTTATATTTGATTTGTTTCAGGTATGATTGGATTTTTGACAAATTGATTGGATTTAAATTTATAACCCTTGTCTCCTTATGATGTCATGCATGATATCATTGATTTCTATAAATATTTTGAATGATATTCGTATATAATATGTAAAATTATACCGTAAAAGTTAACTATAAGAACTAAATTGTAAAAATTAAAAATTATATTTTTAAAATAAAATTTCATATAATCAATATAATTCAATCTAATGATAAAAGTGAATTATGATAAGAGATTTTAAGCTAGGTACAAACCTCCATCATAAATTTATTATTCAAGTTAGAGGCATTATCTATTATAATTTTTTCAAGGACCCCGAATCTACAAATGATATTGGCCTTTAGAAATTTAATCACCACCAATCTTGTAATGTTTGCAAAAGAAGTGGCTTCCACCAATTTGGTGAAATAATCAATGACCACCAAGATAAAATAATGCCGGTTCTATGCTGCAGGAGTAATGGGTCCGATGACATCTATACCCCATATAGAAAAAGGCCATGGCACGTCATGACATGTAACAGTGAGGGTGGGATATGAATCTTGTCGGCATAGATTTAACACTTTGGCACTTTCAGGCATACTTGATACAGTCACTCTCCATAGTCATCCCAAAGTAGCCCAATCTCATGATTTGTTTGGCCATCTTGTGTCCGTTTGCATGAATCTCACAAACCTCTTCATGTACTTCTTCTATTATTTTTTTTGCTTCTGAAGTATTAACACACCTTAACAATGTTTGGTCAATTTTTTTTTTTATACAAAATCTCTTCATCCAAGATAAAATTCAGTGCCAGCCTTTTTAAAGTTTTCTTATCAGCTTCTAAGGCATTTGGTGGATATACTCGATCTTTCAAATAATTTTTGATATCGTGATAGCATGGAAGGCCATCTGCCTCAATCTCAATGTTATGGCATATGCAAGGAATTCATAAATACACATCTCAATGGATGTCATCTCCTTGCTTACTTTGAACATGAAAGCCCAGGTAGCTAGAGCATCTGCCATTTGATTGTCATCATGGAACAGATGAATGAAATCTACTTCTTTGAATTCTTCTAGTAATTCTAGAATCAATTTTTTATATTGCTACAACCTTAGGTCTCGCTTTTCCTATTTTTCAAGCAGTTGGTAAATTACCAAGGCTAAATCTCTGAGACTTTTAATACTTGGGGTTTCTTTTCTAATGTTGCTCAAAGCCCCATAATACGTGCCTCATATTTTGCCACATTGTTGGTGCAATAAAAAATTATCTGGGCTATAAAAGGGTAATAATGCCTTTTTGGAGATATTAAAATTATGCTTATTCCATGGCCTAATGCATTTGATGCTTTATCAAAATACATTTTCCATGTAGATCCTTCTGATGACTCTTCTTCTTCTTCAATCGTAATACTCATCAAGTCTTTGTCAAGGAATTTGAAATCCAATGGCTGATAATCATCAAGTACTCGACTTACTAAGAATTCAGTAATGACACTTCCTTTGGTCGCCTTTTGGCTTACATAAATGATATCATATTCTGATAGTAAAACTTGCCACCTAGCTATTCTTTTTGATAAAGCTGGCGCTTCGAACAGATATTTGATTGGGTCTATTTTGGTGATCAGCCATGTAACATGATATAACATGTACTGTCAAAGCCTTTTCATTGTCCAAACTAGAGCACAACATATCTTCTCTATATAAGAATAATTTACCTTGTAATCCAAAAATTTTTTACTGACGTAATAGATTGCCCGCTCCTTCTTTCTAGTCTCATCATGCTGCCCAACACATAGCCCATGGATCTTTTGCACACTAACAAATATAGGATCAAAGGTCATCCCAGAGTAGGTGCACCAATATCGATAGGTTAGAGAGATATTACTTAACTTTTTTAAAAGCATTTTGGCATTCACTATCCCCCTCACCAAGATTTTATTTTCGCAAAAATCAAAAATCGAATCACATTTATCTGTGAGTTGAGATATGAATCTAGTGATGTAATTCAATTTCCCAAAAAAATTCTCACTTCTTTTGGTGTGCATGGGTATGGCAACTCCTATATAGCTTTGTTCTTATTCGGATCAACCTTAATTCCTCTTTTGCTTACAACAAAACCCAACAATTTTCTAGAATTGGCTTCGAATGTACATTTCATCAAGTTCAGCTTTAACTGATATTTTCTCAGCTTTTCAAACAACTTTCGCAGGTCTGCTACATGACTTTCTTCTTGAGGAGACTCAGTAATAATATCATCAATGTATACTTTAATTTTCTTATGCATCATGTCATGGAATAGGGTGACCATTGCCCTTTGGTAAGTTGCTCCTGTATTTTTTAACCCAAATGACATTACTTTGTAACAAAATGTTCCCTACATTGTGACAAATATGGTCTTCTCTATATCCTTCAAAGCCATTTTAAATTGGTTATACCCCGAAAATCCATCCATGAAGGAAAATAAACAGTTTTTCACATTATTATCAACTGAGGTGTCTATATGAGGGAGGGGGAAGTAGTCTTTTGGGCTTGCTCGATTGAGGTCCCAATAATCTACACACATTCTAACTTTTCTTTCTTTCTTAGAAACCGGAACAACTTTTGCAACCCACTCTGGATATTGTACTACCTTTAAAAATCCAGATTTAAACTACTTCTTAACCTCTTCTTTCAAAAACATCTCCGATTTCATTCTCTTTAGCTTCTATTGAATCAGTTTGCATTCCAACTTCAAGGGCAATTTATGAACCATAATCTTCGCATCCAATCCTGGCATGTCTTGATAAGACCGTGCAAAAATGTCTTGAAATTCACGCAGCAGACTTATCAGATCTTCTCGGGTGAAAGCCTTTTTGGTGGTTCCTATTTTGATTTCCTTCTTATCGTTTTCATCATTCCCCAAATTAATAATATCAGTGGACTCTTTATGGGGTACTATATGCTTATCTTCTTATGCAATTATTTTTAACAAATCAGGAGGCAAGATATGTCATCGACATCATCTTCAAGATCGACCTTCTTCGAGCAAATAGTTTGTTCAAAATTAACCTCTGAATCCTGATCAGATTTATTTGTTTCTCTGCAAAGGCAAAAGCAAGGAAGAAATGGGCAAAAGAATATAGGATATAAATGGGGTATGGATGCAAAATAGGAAAAAAGATGTTGAGATAAAGAATCATAAAAGAAATAGATGTAAGAAAAAAAAGAGCCAAAAAAGATTATATAAGGAAAGATTACGTGCATTTCTTTTTTACTGATGATAAATTAACATTATGAGTTTTTACAAAAAGATTTGTAGACGATAGAGTTCATTTCTTAGTTATTACTTTGGGATTGGCCTAGACACTACGCTTCTCGAGTCTTTTTTTAGCTAAGGTTCCTTTCCCTATTGTCAACTTGAGGCCCATACGCATGCTTTTCAATAGCCTCAGTTTAGAGATGACTGCCCTTTTGATATAAAGGTCGTATTAACAATCTCAAAAACTCTAAAAGAGTATTCATCAATTTTAACATTTGTGTCAATGTAAGAAGCCTCTGTAGATGTCATAGCGACTATGTCTTCTTCCTTAGATAGATTCAGCAATCTTTCATCCACTATAAACTTGACTTTTTGATGCAAGGACAATGGAATGACCCTGATGAGGTGAATCTATGGTTGCCCTAACAAACAATTGTATGCTAGATGATATCCATAACATGGAGCTCAATTTCAAATGGGCAAGGACCAATTTCTAGGGTAACTAAAATAGTTCCTTTGATGTCCCTCTTTGTTCCATTAAAAGCCTTGACAATTGCATGGCTTTGTTTGATTTGGCTAACACTTACAGGCAAACGGGACAGTGTACTCCATGGTATGACATTTAAAGCATAACCATTCTCAATAAGGACCTTAGGTAGTATGGTCCCTTTGCACCGAGTTGTGATGTGGAGGGCTTTTGCTGAAGTATTACCTCCTAGCAAAATTTCATCCCCACTAAATGAGATAAAGTTGTCAGCAACAATATTGCACACCAGGTGGTCAAGTTTGTTGACAAAAATGTCCTGAGAACATAAACTTGGTTTAGTACTTTTAGCAAAGTATTTCGATGAAGTTTAGAACTAAACAATAGAGTTAGCAAGGAAATCTTCACTAGTTGTTGTTTTAATTGATCCATGACACTGTATTCATTATGTATACTTTAGGAATTCAGCTACCTCTTTTTCCTTTACTGGTTCTTGCTTTTCCTCCGAGACATCCTCGATAACCACTGCCTTTCCAGATGTTTGTGCCTTTGATTTCGCCTTTGTATTGGCTTCACTGGTTTCCCTGCCGTGTAAATGTCCACTTCTTGTAACATGGCTGACGCCTATGATATCGATGGATGCCAATTGGACAGTAACAACTTCTAGAGTGGTGACCTTACCATTATACTTTCACAGTACCTATTTACTATCTTGATAAGGGAATGGTACTAGTGCCTTAATAATCAGTCTGGGGGCAATATGCACCTTTGAGGGTGTGGTCTGGTTACAACAAATGATGAGAGGGCAACCGATACCGTATGGAGGTTGTGATGATCCTTTCCCTACCATATTGACTAATTTTTTCACTTTGCTTTAGTCTGTTCTAAAAACTCGATCTCACCATTATTCATCATCTTTTGAATCAATGCTAAAAAATTTGGGCAACTCTGGAAGGTATGCCCAAAGTCAGGTGATACTTGCAAAAATTAACACCATCATCAAATTATCCTTTAATGCTTTCTCGATTTTGGCTTTGGTCAAAACCATCCGTACTTTTTCCAAGGGTCTTTTGACCTCTTCCATACTCAACTTCCTCCATTGCCTGTTTTCAATGCTGATGATGTTGACTCTAGGCTTAGGATGATCTGGCAAAGGGTTGACTACCACATTGCGAGCTAGCACGTTATCAAACTTGAAGATGCCTCTACTAAGAAGGCTTTGAACTTTGTGCTTAAAGGGCTAGGAATTTTCAATTGAGTGACCCAGTATTGCATGGTATTCACAATGTAGGTTCGGGTCAGACCAGCTAGGATAATTGCCTTCATGCGGTTTGGCAAATAATAGCGCTACTAGCCTTGCTTCTGAAAGTTTGTCAAACATTTCCTTATATGAATAAAGAAAAAGGTTAAAATAGGGTTTGGTTTGATTGGTCCTTTAGGGTTATGTATTGGTGTTGGGTCTTGGCTAGTTTTAGGGAAGTGGGTTTGGAATGGTAGCTTGGACCGTTGTTGAAACGGGTGCTTGAGGTGTGTTGTATGGATAAGTGTTTTGGGGCATTTGTATTAGATTTTGATAATAGGGCCGAGGTCTTGGGTGGGATGGCTGGCTTGCATAACCGACTGATGGTGTTTCATCCTTTTTTTTGCTAGACCTGGCTTCTTTGCACTAAAAGACTTTCCTGATGTAAGCTTCCCAACCGTAATGGCTAATTTGATCATTTCTCCAGAGATTACAAGATCAAAGAAATTCTTTGTCGCGTTCCCTACTAGCTTGTCATAATAGGGTAAACATAAAGCATCGATAAATAACATTGTCGTTTCTTTTTCTGTTAAGGGTGGTTAGACTCGAAAGGCTAAGTCCCTCCATTGTTAGGCATATTCTTTGAAAGATTCGATTGACTTCTTCTTTAAATTTCAGAAGGTTAAACGATCTGAAGCCCACTCAGCCATATGCTTGTATTACTGGAGAAAAGCACTTGCCAAGTTAGCCCAGCATTTAATTTGGGTATGATTCAAATAATTGTACCATCTCAAAGCTGATCCTGATAGGCTTTCCTAAAAATAATAGATCAAGAGTTTATCATCTTGTGAGTAGCCCACCATTTTTTTGATGAATATTTTAATGTGTGCTTGAGGGGATATAGTGCCTTTATACTTCTCAAACTCTGGCATCTTAAATTTCGAGGGGAGAACAAGATCGAGGACTAAGCTGAGTTCTTTAACGTCCACACTTCTATATAATTCAGTGCCCTCTATAGCCTTTAACCTTTTTTTAAGGAGTAGTAGTTTGGCCTTTTCCTTTTTCTTTTCGGCCTTAACTACTTCTTTAGCCTTCTGCCTAATCTTGTCTTCTTCATCAATGCCTAGTCCCATAAATTCCTTTTGGATGGGAATAGCTTGCATAGTCATTTCTTGAGGTATGGCTTCAGGGTTTATGACAATGATTGGTGGAAGAGTGGCTATCGGGGCCCTGTATTATATATTCTAGGCATTGGTTGATGGTGGATTGGAGTCTAGTTCTTCAACTGGTGCCCCCTCAGATCCTCTAGTGAGAGCATCAGTATTTATTCTTGTGTAGGTTGAGTTGACCCCCTAGCTAGTAGTAGCTCCATCTTCTAGGTGATTTGAGCTTGAAGTTCATCCTGCCTTTTCGACATAGCCTCTGAAGCTTGCTTGTGGCTTTGCACGAGCCATTCCAATCTTGTGATATGGTCTTCAGCCATTCTTCTTGCTCTTGCTCTAGTGTAGTAACTATGTGTGGGTATTGATGATGTTGATTGGTCTTGATTCGCAATGGTTAAACCTTGTGTGAATTCCAAAATTTTCGAGAATTAAGTAATTATTAATAGATCAATAATCATATGTGTATGTGTATGTGTATGTATGCATGAGTAATGAATGTATTCAAGGGCATTTGCTTTACTATAAGACTTCAAAATCCATAATTTCCATTAATTTTAGAAAGGAATTACATATCACTTATCATATTAGAATTATGTCCATAGAACTTCCTAATTTGGTCATATTGCTTTTTGGCTTGTTCTAAAAACTAAAAGTATCACCTGGCTGAATTCGCCAACTGGGTTGATCTGTCTTTGAAGTCCTTGGATCCTCTCTACCTTATCCCTCACTTGGATGACTATTGAGTAAATTTGTTTCGTCATATGATCAATGTAAAACTATCGCCCTAGCAAATTGGCTGTCCAGTTGTCACATTCGTCTCAGACTCTGTAAAACTTATTACCCCAACAGACATCCATTTCCTTGTATGCTTGGGCCCATGCCTCAATATCGTGTTCTCTTTGAGACAACTCTTGTCTTACTTGCCCCAAACTGTTATCTTTTCCCATTCTTGGTGAAGGGCATTTTTGAGCCATTTATTCTTTTTTGCAGACCTCTCCCATTGTCTTCGTGTATCCGTGTGCGCCCTTTGCTCTTATTCGAATGCAACTGCCTTGGCTTTGCTTCCCATAGCTTTAGCTTTCCATTTTCGACTCTTTCTGCAAAGCTTATGCATTTCCTTGGCAATTTGACTAGGAGATTTGTTGAAGCTCCCAGATAGACTAATGATTTTCATTTTTTTGTTTTGTTCTACCCAATCATGCTTCATTAAAGTATACTCCTCCATTTTTTAAAGATCCTTTTCTTTAGCTTCCATCTTCAATTTCAAATACATGATCTCTTCCTGGAGGGCTTGATTCTCTACAACTGCTCTTTTTTGGTCTCTTTCTGCCTCTTCTCTGATTAACTCCACTTCAGAAAGAACGTGAGACTTTGGTTGAATGGTTACTTAAACCCCCTCTATGCTTGGAATAATCAAATCACAACCTCAAATTGATCTCCATGCATCATACCCAAGAGTGGTTTAATCTATGTGAAAGGGCAGCCAGACTCGCATCTCTCTTTCCAATGTACGGCAGTTGTTGGAAGCATGTTCTTGTATCCGTCCCCATGATAATCCAAATCCACACTAGCAAAATCGAAAATCATGGGGATGAATTACTTAGTCTTATATTACCGTTGGATAAAGAGTGGCACATATCCGACTGTACCCCATAACCTGAGCAAAGGCATAAATGATAATTAACCACACCTATACAAGACAGATTTGGGTGCAAACCAAGGAGCTCTCCATGTTATCTCTTTCAGAGCCCAGTTCTTCAATGACTTCACCTGCTAATTCTTCATTGATGACCATGGCCAATCTTTCTCGACAAAATGCTGGAAAAGGATAGAGTGTGAGAAATAAGGTCCAATCTTATCGACACCATCTCCCTTAGAATGGCTGTGGGCCAAGATATAGCACTAATGCGCTCCCGAAGAATCTGCCTTTGCCTGACCTCTGACACACGTTAAGTGTTCAAATAATTTTTGCTAAGATGGTAGGAACAGGATGCATATTCTGCTTCAACCGATCAAAGAGCTCAATCACTGCTACTTTCACATGTCTAAACACCATTGGAAAGAAAACCAACCCATATATGGCTAAAGCATATGCATCGAGGGCTTCCTCTTTTTCTGGCTAATCCTTAATATGCTATTTCAAAAATTGCCATGAAACAATTGTGATATTGCCTTTATGTTCAAAGCAAAGAGACTGGGGAGATAAATCAAGGATCTATGCCAATCTCTTTCTATGACTCATCGGGTTATGCTCTTTGCAGTAGATAGGTCTTGTCTCCATTTGTCCCAGCACTAATAATGATGCAATCTTTTCTATGGTGGGGGTTATCTCATGGTGGTTAAATGAAAAGCATTGGTAAGAAGGATCCCAGAATTCTATCAGAGCTCGGACCAACTGTTCATCTATGGGGATCTTTAGCAACATGGCCATATGTCCATATTTTGCCGTAAACTGGGTTTGCTTGGCTTTATCCCATCCTTCCTATATATGTACCAATATAAAAATATTATTTTGTTTGAGATCCAAGTGAGTGCCCTTCGATAGTCTTGATATAAAGTCCCCGAGTATGCAGTCCCTCCTTTTTCTCTGATTTAGTTTGGACTTTATGTGGACTTCTTTAAAAGTTCTAGAAATAACCACCACTTTTGCTTCATTCGCCATAAAATCGAATTAAAATTAGTTGGATATGAAATCAGGCCTAAAGCAAACACCCATGATGCATAAGAAAGACAAGAAAAAAAAAGTAAACAAGTTAGTATCCATGAAATAAATATTCCAGATAATAAAACATAGCAATAAATAATATCACAAAGATGTAATTGAAATGAAGTAGGCGAATAAAGAAAGAAAAAGGTACACATATACCTTCGTATGTTCTTAACCTTGGTGACACCTATAGTAAGGATGGGGTGCTAATTGGGGAGCTAACAAGATTCATTATATGAGGTTTGGGTCAGACCTCTAAATCGGCTCTCGACTACCCCTAGTTTAGAATGGACTAATAAGGTACCTTCTCCTTATCCGTTATGGATTTATGTCAGAAAAAGCTCAATTCGAGTGGGAATATCTTTCATGCCCGTAACTAGACTAACACCTTAGGTAAGCGTAGGAATTTACACCTGATAGGCTTTTCACTGGCCCAAACAGAGGCTAACACCTTAGAAGGCTGAGCTACTTCACCTTCTCCTAAATTATTAGGTACTTATGTCCTTCTCGCATTAGACAGAAGGAAATTATTGCAGATCTGCGTAGTGTGTGCGAAGGGATAAGCATACCCTTTTTTTAAAATAAAGAGAAATACATAAACATTGACTTAAATGGCCTTTGACTATGTAAGTGGTGATGTATCATTATTTCAAAACTATTTATTCTTCTCTTTTTTTGGGCCATATCAATATTAATATTCTCTTATTTTCGGGGACTTGATAGTTAAGATGAATCGTTCACCCATTTTAACCCTAAATAGTCATCACAAAATGACCATTTGTTTGGAGTTGCCACCAATCTGTTTTGGCCAGGTGAGATTGGTCACCTGTTGGAATTAATGCTTTAAGGGTTATGAAACCCTAAAGATAAATTTCATAGTTTACGGAGTACCAAAGATTATTTTTAAAGGTTTGGGAGTCAGTTACAACCACAAGTAAGGATCGACCCTCTCGAAGTGCCTAAAATTGGTACCTTATTATCATGGTTAATTTAAAGTTTAATTTTGATTCGACTTTAATATGTGGTATTTAATTACAACTCACGTATTGTTAAAATAAGATTTTATTATTCCATCAAAGAAAATCAGGGTTTTGCATTTTGAAAATCAAAGTGTCTTACACACCCTCACCAAAAAACCAATGGGACATGAAAGTTTTTATTATTCCCTTTTATACCCCAACGGAAAACCAAAAAGACCTAAAAGGTTCTAAAAAACCAAAATGTCTTTCACATCCTACTAGAGTACTTGGTAGAATGTGAAAGGTTTTTATTTGTATAAAATTCCTAATTTTCATTTTGAAAAGGGTATCTCGTTATTAGAATGACCCATAAAACCCTTATCACATATGGGTGGAAGCAATTTCACGCATCATTCTAACTTCGAGACATTGCCTTTATTTTACAAAGACATAGGAATTAGTTGAAACAAAAATAAAGGATCTATGACTCGGTCTAGACACTAAAGTACTAATTCGAATCTAAGGACTAAAAAGATAAAAGGAAAACGAACTTATCCTTAAAGTATACCTTCGACATAGAAACACCTGGTGGTTACTTAAGACTAGGTTTTAAGAACAATTAAAATATCCTTAAGGCTTACCATTGACACTAAGGCACCTGGTAACTACTTAGGATTTGGTTATAAGGAAAATTAGAATATTTCTAAGGCTTACCATAGACACTAAAGCACCCGGTAACTACTTAGGATTGGGTTCTAAGGAAAATTAAAATATTCCTAAGGCTTACCATCGACACTATGGTACCTAGTAACTACTTAGGATTAGGTTCTAAGGAAAATTAAAATATTCCTGAGGCTTACCATCAACACTAAGGTACCCAGTAACTACTTAGGATTGGGTTCTAAGGAAAATTAAAATATTCCCAAGGCTTACTATCGACATTAAGGCACCCAATAGAAAAAATTATGAAAATGCCCTTTGAGTATACCTTTGCCATAGAAGTACCTTGATATCCCTAAAGGACTCAAAAATGACCTTAAAAGGCTAAAGGAACCTTAAACATTCACCTTTGGCATAAAAGCATCTCGATAAAAAAATTACAAAAATGCCCCTGGGGTATACCTTCGCCACAAAAGTATCTCGGTACCCTTAATGGACACTAAAATGACCTTAGAAGGCTGAAAGAATCTTAAATATTCACCTTTCGCATAAAAGCATCCCAGTGAAAAAAATTACCAAAATGCCCATAGATTTTTGAAAATTACATTTTATATCTTTCGGAGGTCCGAACAAATACAAAAAGTTTTAAAAATTTCTATATTCCTACGGAAGGCCATAGAAATAATAGAAATCGTTAAAACTGGTGAAATATACATTTTGTCCCCTAAATATGAAAATTTGCTATTTAGTCGCTAAACTTCTAAAAATTTTCATTTTAATCCCTACATGGTAAAATGCCCCAAAAATCATAAAATCACATGAAACTATACATGGAAAAGACAACAAATATATCAACAAGAATTTGGCCAAACACCTTGGCCTTAAAATAAATTTTTTTCTATATTTTGTAAAATAACCCTTGAACTTTGTAAAATTACATTTTAACCCTTACATAAAAAATAACATCACAAAATATCACAAAAAAATCATCAAATCAGCCAAGAATTAACCCAAAAATCATGAAAAAAAAATCTACATGAAGGTTTGGCCAAGCACTTTTGGTCATAAAACATGATTTTTACATATGTTGCAATTTAGCCCTTAAATTTTCTAAAATAGCAAAATGGCCCCTAAAATGTTAAAATGACCTAAAACATGTTCCAAAACACACAAAATCAGTTCCTTAACAGCCTATGAAGCTCTCGACCAAATCAAAAAATAGCATAAAAAGTTTACGTAGTATTTTATGATTTAATCCTTAAAATTTCTAATATTTACAAAATAGAATAAAAAATATGAATCAAGATAACAATAACCACAAAATCATCATTACCAATTCATATCAAATTCAGCAAAGATAAAAAAAAATGCATCAATATGTTGTAAACAAAATCATGAAAATAAGCATGAATGAATATCATCAAGTTCAATACAAAAAAAAAAAAAGACAAAAAATGAATCTATAAATATGTAGATCAACCTATTAACAAGAAAATATTAAGGATAACACTATAACAATAAATATATACATTCAATAAGACTAATATCTCATCAAAAACAACAATATTTCAAAAAAAAAAGAGTTAGACTTTAAAACAAAAATTTATATATATCAACAAATATATAGGAAATTTATCATTGTCAACATGTTAGCCTTTCAACATAGATAAAATCCATGGCTTAACATGATTTTGACTCATATTAAAGAAGAAAAATGATGGATATATAGTAAAGATTCCAAATTTCTAGGTGAAATGACCTTTAAAAGCTTTTAAACATAAATTTCTTGAAAATTTCTATGAAAAATAGTTGAATTTGAATATGGAAAGCTTTTTGCTTG
>JBBYHK010511574.1:0-13196 GCA_038382065.1 Adansonia grandidieri | reverse complement strand
TCATCTGTTAAATGAGACAAACATGGATACTTCTAATAATTTCCATTCTTTTTGTAATTGGCCACTATAAATATCTTCTCCTTATTGGGATACATGATATTGACACGTTGGTTTCCTAAGAAAAGCTTTTCCTTCTAGCAATTTCCTTCAAATCAAAGTTAGTTTATTAAATGAGACAAGCATCGATACTCATTATAATTTCTATTCATTTTGTGATTGGCCACTGTGAACATGTTCATACATGATATTAATGCTTTAGTCTACTATGAAAAGCTTTTTTTCCACCCTTTTGACTAAGGTTAGAAGTCTTCTGCCAAATTAGACAAACATTGATTCTAATAATAGTCTACATTATTTTTGTGATTGGCCACCATAATCGTGTTCTCCTCATTGTGATACATTACATTAATACTTTGGCTTCCTAGGAAATGGTTTTCTTTCCACCATTTTTGTTTAAATCAAAGTTTGCATGTTAAATGAGACAAACAGGGATACTCTTAATCATTTCTATTCCTTTTGTGATTGGCTACCAAAGACAAGTTCTCCTTGTTAGGATACATGGTATTAACATTTTGGATTCCCAGGAAAAATTTTTCTTCCACCATTTTCCTTTGAGTCAAAGTTTGTCTATTAAATAAGACAAACATGGATACTCATAATAATTTCCATTCTTTTTATGATCGGCCACCATGAACATGTTCTCATAATTTGGATACACGATGTTCATGCTTTGGTTTTCCATGAAAAGCTTTTTTTTCCACCCTTTTTCATAGAGCCAAAGCTCAATTGTCAAATGAGACAAATATCGATTCTCATAATAGTCTGCATTCCTTTTATGATTGGCCACCATAAGTGCATTCTCCTTATTGAGATACATGACATTGATATTTTTGCTTCCTAGGAAAAGGTTTTCCTTCCACCATTTTTTGTTTAAATCAAAGTTCACCTGTTACAAGAGACAAACATGGATACTTATAATGATTTCCATTCTTTTGTGATTGTTCACCTTAAACATGTTTTCATCATTAGGTACGTGATATTGATGTTTTGGTTTCCTCAAGAAAGTCTTCCTTCCACCATTTTTGTTTAAATCAAAGTTAGCATGTTAAATAAGACAAACATGGATATTCGTAACAATTTCCATTCTTTTTGTGATTGGCCACCATAAATATGTTCTCCTTGCTAGGATAAATGATATTTATATTTTGGTTTCCTTGGAAAAGTTTTTCCTTCCTCCATTTTCCTTTAAATCAAAGTTTATCTATTAAATGAGACAAACATAGATACTCATAATAATTTTCATTATTTTTGTGATTGTCCACCATGCACATGTTCTCATCATTGGGATATGTGATATGAATGCTTTTGTCTTCTCAAAAAGGCTTTTCTTTCTACCATTTTTTCGATAAACTATGTTTGTCCATCAAATAAGACAAACATCGATTATCAAAGTAATCTGCATTTTTTTTGTGATTGGCCACCATAAACATGTTCCCCTCATTGTGATGCATGATATTGGTACTTTGGTTTCTTAGAAAAAGCTTTTCCTTCACCCATTTTCCTTTAAGTTAGAGTTCTTTTGTTAAATAAGAGAAACATAGACACTCATAATAATTTCCATTCTTTTTTATGATTAGCCACCATGAACATGTTCTTCTCATTAAGATACATGATATTAATGCTTTAGCCTTCCTGGAAAAGCTTATCTTTCCACTTTTTTACTTAGAGCCAAAACTCTTCTGTCAAATGAGACAAATATCGATTCTAATAAAAGTTTGCATTATTTTTTTTGACTAGTCATCATAAGCATGTTCTCCTCATTAGGATACATGACATTGATACTTTGGCTTGCCAGAAAAAGGTTTTCCTTCCACCATTTTTGTTTAAATCAAGGTTCACCTGTTAAATGAGATAAACAGGATACTTATAATCATTTCCATTATTTTTGTGATTGGCCACCATAAATAAGTTTTCCTTATTGGGATACATGAGATTGATACTTTGGTTTCCTAGGAAAAGCTTTTCCTTCCACCCATTTCCTCTAAACCAAAGTTTGTTTGTTAAATGAGAGAAACATAAATACTTATAACAATTTTCATTCTTTTTGTAATTGGCCACCATACACATGTTCTCTTATTGGGATATGCGACATGAATGCTTTTTTCTTCCTAGAAAAGCATTCCCTTTTTCCATTTTTCTTATAAGCTAAGTTCATCTATCAAATGAGATAATCATTGATTCTCACATTAATCTGCATTCTTTTTGTGATTGGCCACCATAAACATGTTCTCCTCATTGGGATGCATGATTATGATACTTTGGTTTCCTAGGAAAAGCTTTTCCTTTTACTATTTCCTTTAAATCAAAGTTCGTCTATTAAATGAGGCAAACATGGATACTCGTGATAATTTTCATTCCTTTTGTGATTAGCCACAATAAACATGTTCTCCTCACTGGGATACATGATATTGATACTTTGGTTTCCTACAAAAAGCTTTCCTTCCACCACTTTACTTTAAGCCAAAGATTTTCTATTAAATAAGACAAAAATAGATACTCATAATAATTTCCATTGCTTTTATGATTAGCCGCCATGAACATGTTCTTGTCGTTGGGATAAATGATATTAATGCTTTGGTCTTTTAGGAAAAGCTTTTCTTTCCACCATTTTTCTTAGAGCCAATGCTCTTCTGTTGAATGAGACAAACATCGATTTTCATAATAGTCTACATTCTTTTTGTGAGTGGCCACCATAAGCATGTCCTCCTTATTGCAATACATGACATTAATACTTTGGCTTCCTAGGAAATAGTTTTTCTTCCACCATTTTCATTTAAATTAAGTTTTTCTGTTAAATGAGACAAACATGGATACTTGTAATCATTTCCTTGCTTTTCGTGGTTGGCCACCATAAAAATGTTTACCTCATTGGGATACATGATATTGATACTTCAATTTCCTAGGAAAGCTTTTGCTTCCACCATTTTCCTTTAAATCAAAGTTCATCTATTAAATGAGACAAACATAGATACTCATAATAATTTCCATTCTTTTTGCGATTGGCCGCCATAAAAATGTTCTCGTCATTGGATGTATGATATTAATGCTTTGGTCTTCCAGGAAAAGCTTTTCTTTCTACCATTTTTCTTAGAACCAAAGCTCGTCTGTCAAATGAGACAAACTTTAATTCTCATAATAGTTTGTATTCTTTTTGTTATTGGCCGACATAAGCATGTTCTCTTTATTAGAATGCATGACATTGATGCATTGGCTTCCCAAGAAAAGGCTTTCCATCCACCATTTTTGTTTAAATCAAAGTTTGCCTGTGAAATAAGACAAATATGGATATTCATAATCATTTCCATTCTTTTCATGATTAGCCACCATAAACGTGTTCTCCTCGTTGGGATACATGATATTAATACTTTTATTTCCTAAGAAAAGCTTTTTCTTCCACCATTTTCCTTTAAATCAAAGTTCATCTATTAAATGAAACAAACGTAGATACTCATAAAAATTTCCATTCTTCTTGTGATTGGCCGTTATACAAATGTTCTCGTTATTAGATATACGATATTAATGCTCTGGTCTTCTAGGAAAAGCTTTTCTTTTGACCAGTTTTCTTAGAACCAAAGCTCCTATGTTAAATGAGACAAACATTGATTACTAGATTAATCTGCATTCTTTTGGTGATTGGACACCTTAAACATGTTCCCCTCATTGGGATACATGACATTCATACTTTGGTTTCCGAAGAAAAGCTTTTCACTCCACCATTTTTCTTCAAATCAAAGTTTATCTTTTAAATGAGATAAACATGGATACTCAAAATAATTTCCATTATTTTTGTGATTGGCCACCATAAACATGATCTCATCATTAGTATACACAAAATTAATGCTTAGGTCTTCCAGGAAAAGCTTTTTGTTTTTATTACTATTTTTCGTAGAAACAAAGCTTATTCGTTAAATTAGACAAACATTGATTCTCTTAATAATCAACATTTTTTTGTGATTAGCCACCATAAACATGTTCTCCTTATTGTGATACATTATATTGATACTTTGGTTTCCCAAGAAAAGCTTTTTCTTCCACCATTATCCTTTAAATCAAAGTTTGTCTATCAAATAAGGCAAACATAAATACTCATAACAATTTCTATTCTTTTCGTGATTGACCACCATAAACATGTTTTCATCATTAGGATACATGACATCGATAATTTGGTTCCTAGGAAAAGCTTTTTTTTCCACCATTTTCCTTTGAATCAAAGTTCATCTATTAAATGAGACAAACATAGATACTCAATATAATTTCCATTCTTTTTGTGATTGGCCACTATATACATGTTCTTGTCATTGGACATAAGATATTAATGCTTTGGTCTTCTAGGAAAATCTTTTCTTTCCACCAGTTTTCTTAGAACTAAAGCTACTGTGTTAAATGAGACAAACATTGATTCTCAAATTAATCTACATTCTTTTGGTGATTGGACACCTTAAACATGTTCTCCTTATTGGGATACATGATATTGATACTATGGTTTTCAAAGAAAAGTTTTTCACTCCACCATTTTCCTTTAAATCAAAGTTTATCTCTTAAATGAGATAAACATTGATACTTAAAATAATTTTCATTATTTTTGTGATTGGCCACCATAAACATGATCTTGTCATTAGTATACACAAAATTAATGCTTAGTCTTCCAGGAAAAGCTTTTTTTTACTATTTTCCTGAGAAACAAAGTTTATTCATTAAATTAGACAAAAATTGATTCTTTTAATAATCAATATTTTTTTTGTGATTGGCCACCATAAACATGTTCCCCTCATTGGGATACATGATATTGAGACTTTGGTTTCTAAGGGAAAGCTTTTTCTTCAACCATTATCCTTTAAATCAAAGTTCATCTATAAAATGAGACAAACACAGATACTCATAACAATTTCCATTCTTTTCGTGATTGGCCACCATAAACATGTTTCGTAATTGGGATACATGACATCGATAATTTGGTTCCTAGGAAAAGCTTTTCCTTCCACCATTTCCTTTAAATCAAAGTTTGTCTATTAAATAAGGCAAACATGGATACTCATTATAATTTTTATTCGTTTTGTGATTTGCCACCATAAACATGTTCTCCTCGTTGGGATACATGATATTTTGATACTTTGGTTTCCTAAGAAAAACATTTCCATCCACCATTTTCCTTTAAGTTAAAGTTCTTTTGTTAAATGAGACAAACATAGATACTTATAATAATTGCCATTGTTTTTGCAATTGGCCACCATGAACATGTTCTTCTCATTGGGATACATAATATTAATTCTTTGGTTTTCTAAGAAAAGCTTTTCTTTCCACCATTCCTCTTAGAGCCAAAACTCTTCTATCAAATGAGACAAACATCGATTCTCATCATAGTCTGCATTCTTTTTATGATTGGCCACCATAAGCATATTCTCCTTATTAGGATACATGACATTAATACTTTGGCTTCCGAGGAAAAGGTTTTGCTTCCACCATTTTCATTTAAGTCAAAGTTTGCCTATTAAATAAGATAAACATGGATACTCATAATCATTGCCATTCTCTTCGTGGTTGGGCACTATAAAATTGTTCTCCTCGTTGGGATACATGATATTGGTACTTTGATTTCCTAGGAAACACTTTTGCTTCCATAATTTTCCTTTAAATTAAAGTTCATCTGTTAAATGAGACAAACATAGATACTCATAATAATTTTCATTCTTTTTGCGATTGGCCACCGTACAAATGTTCTCATTATTGGATGTATGATATTAATGCTTTGGTCTTCCAGGAAAAGCTTTTCTTTCCACCATTTTTCTTAGAGATAAAGCTTATCTGTCAAATGAGACTAGCTTTGATTCTTATAATAGTCTGCATTCTTTTTGTAATTGGCTGACAAAAATGTTTTCTCCTTCTTGGGATGCATGACACTGATACTTTCGCTTTTAATGAAAAGGTTTTCCTTCCACCATTTTTGTTTAAATTAAAGTTCGCATGTTAAATGAAATAAACATGGATACTCATAATCATCTCCATTCTTTTAGTGATTAGACACCATAAACATGTTCTCCTTCTTGGGATACATGACATTGATACTTTGGTTTCCTAAGAAAAACTTTCTCTTCCACCATTTTCCTTTTAATCAAATCCATCTATTAAACGAGACAAACATAGATACTCATAATAATTTCCATTCTTATTGTGATTGGCCACTGTACAAATGTTCTCATCATTAGATACATGATATTAATGATTTGGTCTTCCAGGGCAAGCTTTTATTTCCACTAGTTTTCTTAGAACCAATGCTCCTATGTCAAATAAGACAAACATCGATTCTTAGAATAATCTGCATTCTTTTTGTGATTAGACACCTTAAACATGTTCTCCTCATTAGGATACATGATATTGATACTTTGGTTTCCCAAGAAAAGCTTTTCACTCTACCATTTTCCTTTAAATCAAAGTTCATCTGTTAAATGAGATAAACATGGTTACTCATAATGATTTCCATTATTTTTGTGATTGGTCACCATAAACATGTTCTTGTCTTTGGGATACACAAAATTAATTCTTTGGTCTTCCAGGGAAAGATTTTTTTTTCAACTATTTTCTTGAGAAACAAAGTTCATTCGTCGAATGAGACAAACATTGATTCTCGTAATAATCAGCATTGTTTTGTGATGGCCACCATAAACATGTTTTCCTTGTTGGGATACATGATATTAATACTTTTGGTTTCCTAGGAAATGCTTTTCCTTCGACCATTTTCCTTTAAAACAAAGTTTGTCTGTTAAATAAGACAAACATATATACTCATAATAATTTCCATTCTTTTTGTGGTTGGCCACCATACACTTGTTCTCATTATTGGATACACGATATTAATGCTTTCGTCTTCCAAAAAAAAATTTCTTTCCACACCAATTATCTTAGAACCAAAGCTCATCTGTCGAACAGGACAAACATTGATTATGATAATAATTTGCATTCCTTTTGTGATTGGCCACCATAAACATGTTTTCGTCATTAGGATACATGACATTGATGCTTTGTTTCCTAAGAAAAGCTTTTTCTTCCATCGTTTTCCTTTAAATCAATGTTTGTCTATTAAAGGAGATAAACATAGATACTCATAATAATTTTTCCATCTTTTTACGATTGGCCACGATAAACATGTTCTCCCTATTGGGATATGCAATTTAATGCTTCGGCCTTCAAGAAAAAGCTTTTCTTTCTTCTATTATTCTTATACCGAAATCTTGTCTATCATAAAAGATAAACATTGATTCTCATAATAATTTGCATTCTTTTTGTGATTGGCCACCATAAACATGTTCTTCTCATTGGGATACATGATATTATTGCTTTGGCCATTTAGGAGAAACTTTTTTTCACCATTTTTCTTAAGGCCAAAGCTCATCTGTCAAATTAGACAAAGCATCAATTCTCACAATAATCTGCATTCTTTTTGTGATTGGACACCATAAACATGGTTTGCTAATTCGGACGCATGATATTAATACTGTGGTTACCTAGGAAAAATTTTTTGTTCCACCATTTTCCTTTAAATTAAAGTTCATCTATTAAATGATATAAAAATCAATATTCATAATCATTTCCATTCTTTTTGTGATTGGCCACCATAAACATGTTCTTCTCAGTGGGATACATGACATTGATACTTTGGTTTCCTAGGAAAAGCTTTTCCTTCCATCATTTTCCTTTAAAACAAAGTTCATCTATCATTCTTTTTGTGATTGGCCACCATAAACATGTTATGATTATTGGGATATAGATATTACTGCTTGGGCCTTTCAGGAAAAGCTTTTCTTTTCACCATTTTTCTTAGAGCAAAAGCCTGTCTGTCAAAAGAGACAAGCATCAATTCTCATAACAATCTGCATTCTTTTTGTGATTGGCGACCATAAACATGTTTTACTCATTCGGATACATGATATTGACACTTTGGTTACCTACGAAATATTTTTTGTTCCACCATTTTCCTTTAAATCAAAGTTAGTCTATTAATGAGAGAAAAATGGATACTCATAATCATTTCATTCTTTTTGTGATTGGCAACTGTAAACACGTTCTCCTTGTTCGGATACATGATATTGATACTTTGGTTTCCTAGGAAAAGCTTTTCTTTCCACCATTTTCCTTTAAAACAAAGTTCGTCTGTTAAATAAGACAAACATAGGTACTATATTAATTTGCATTCTTTCTGTGATTGGCCACCATACACTTGTTCTCATTACTGGATACATAATTTTAATGATTTGGTCTTTCGAAAAAAAAATTTTTCCCACCAATTATCCTAGAACCAAAGCTCATCTGTCGAATGAGATAAACATTGATTATGATAATAATCTGCATTCCTTTGGCAATTGGCCACCATAAACATGTTCCCTCATTAGGGTACATGATATTAATGCTTTGGTTTCCTTGGAAAAGGTTTTTCTTCCACCAATTTCCTTCAAATCAAAGTTCATCTGTTAAATGAGACAAACATAGATACTCATAATAATTTCCATTCTTTTTGCGATTGGCCACCATAAACATGTTCTCTTCATTGCGATACGTGATTTAATGCTTCAGCCTTCAAGAAAATGCTTTTCTTACTGCTATTATTCTTATAGCCAATATAGGATAAACATTGATTCTCATAATAATCTTCATTCTTTTTGTGATTGGTCACCATAAACATGTTTTTGTAATTGGAGCACACGATATTAATGCCTTGGCCTTTCAGGAAAACTTTTCATTCCACCATTTCTCTTAGGGCCAAAGCTCGCCTGTCAATTGTGGCAAGCATAAATTCTCACAAAAATCTGCATTCTTTTTGTGATTCGCCACCATAAACATGTTTTGCTAATTTGAATACATGATATTGATATTTTGGTAACCTAGGAAATTTTTTCATTTCACCATTTTCCTTTTAAATAATGTTCATCTATTAAATGGCACAAAAATGGATATTCAAAATCAGTTCCATTATTTTTGTTATTGGCCACCATAAACATGTTCTCCTCGTTAGGATACATGAAATTGATATTTTGGTTTCTTATGAAAATCTTTTCCTTCCACCATTTTCCTTTAAAACAAATTTTGTCTGTTAAATGAGATAAACAAACATACTCATAATAATTTCCATTTTTTTTGTGATTGGCCACTATACACTTGTTTTCATTATTGGATACACGATATTAATGCTTTGGCCTTCCAAAAAAAAAATTTCTTTCAACACTGAAGCTCATCTGTCAAACGAGACAAACATTGATTATGATAATAATTGCATTCCTTTTGTGATTGCCCACCATAAACATGTTTTCCTTATTAGTATACATGATACTGATGCTTTGTTTCCTAGGAAAAGCTTTTTCTTCCACCATTTTCCTTTAAATCAATGTTCGTCTATTAAGTGAGACAAACATAGATACTCATAACACTTTTAAATCCTTTCGTGACTTGCCACCATAAACGTGTTCTCCTTATTGGGATACGCAATTTAATCCTTTGGCCTTCCAGAAGAAGCTTTTCTTTCTGCCATTATTCTTATACCCAAATCTTGTCAATCATAAAAGATAAACACTGATTCTCATAATAATTTGTATTCTTTTTGTGATTGGCCACTGTAAACATGTTCTTCTTATTGGGATACATGACATTATTGCTTTGGTCATTCAGGAGAAACTTTTTTTCCACCATTTTTCCTAGAGCCAAAGCTCGTCTGTCAAATGAGATGGATACGCATAATCATTTCCATTATTTTTGTGATTGGCCACCATAAACATGTTATCCTCATTGGGATACATGATATTGATACTTTGGTTTCCTACGAAAAGCTTTTCCTTCCATTTATTTTCCTTTAAAACAAATTTCGACTGTTAAATGGGATAAACATACATGCTCATAATAATTTCCATTCTTTTTGTGGTTGGCCATCATGCACTTGTTTTCGTTATTGGATACATGATATTAATGCTTTGGTCTTCCAAAAAAAATTTTTCTTTCAACTCCAAAGCTTATCTATCAAAAGAGACAAACATTGATTATGACAATAATTGCATTCCTTTTGTGATTGCCCACCATAAACATGTTTTCCTTATTAGGAAACATGATACTAATGCTTTGGTTCCTAGGAAAAGCTTTTTCTTCCACCATTTTTCTTTAAATCAATGTTCATCTATTAAGTGAGACAAACATAGATACTCACAATACTTTTCAATCCTTTTGTGACTTGTCACCATAAACATGTTCTCCACATTGGGATATGCGATTTAATTCTTTGGCTTTCCAAAAAAAGCTTTTCTTTTTGCTATTATTCTTATACCTAAATCTTATTTGTCATAAAAGATAGATATTGATTCTCATAATAATTTGCATTCTTTTTATGATTAGCCACCGTAAACATGTTCTCCTCATTCGAATACATGACATTATTGCTTTGGCCATTCAGGAGGAACTTTTCTTCCACCATTTTTCTTAGGGCCAAAGCTCGTCTGTCAAATGAAATGGATACTCATAATCATTGCCATTATTTTTGTGATTGGCCACCATAAACATATTCTCCTCATTGGGATACATGATATTGATACTTTGGTTTCCTATGAAAAGCTTTTCCTTCCAGCATTTTTCTTTAAAACAAATTTCGTCTGTTAAATGAGATAAACATACATACTTATAATAATTTCCATTTTTTTTTGTGACTTGCCACCATAAACATGTTCTCCTCATTGGGATATGCGATTTAATTCTTTGGCCTTCTAGAAAAAGCTTTTCTTTCTGCTATTATTCTTATACCCAAATCTCATCTGTCATAAAAGATAGACATTGATTCTCATAATAATTTGCATTCTTTTTGTGATTAGCCCGTGTAAACATGTTCTCCTTATTAGGATACATGACATTATTGTTTTGGCCATTCAGGAAGAACTTTTTTTCCACCATTTTTCTTTTGGCCAAAATGCGTCTATCAAATGAAATGGATACTCATAATCATTTCCATTATTTTTGTGATTGGCCACCATAAACATGTTCTCCTCGTTGGGATACATGATATTGATACTTTGGTTTCCTATGAAAAGCTTTTCCTTCCACCACTTTCCTTTAAAACAAATTTCATCTGTTAAATGAAATAAACATACATACTCATAATAATTTCCATTCTTTTTGTGATTGGCTACCATACACTTGTTTTTGTTATTGGATACATGATATTAATGCTTTGGTCTTCCAAAAAAATTTTTTCTTTCAACACCGAAGCTCATCTGTCAAACGAGATAAACATTGATTATGATAATAATTGCATTCCTTTTGTGATATCCCACCATATAGATGTTCTCTTTATTAGGATACAAGATACTGATGCTTTGTTTCCTAGGAAAAGCTTTTTCTTCCACCATTTTCCTTTAAATCAATGTTCATCCATTAAGTGAGACAAACATAGATACCCATAATACTTTTCAATCCTTTCGTGACTTGCCACCATAAACATGTTCTCCTTATTGGGATACGCAATTTAATTCTTCGGCCTTCCAGGAAAAGCTTTTCTTTCTGCTATTATTCTTATACCCAAATCTTATCTGTCATAATAGATAAACAATAATTCTCATAATAATTTGTATTCTTTGTGATTGGCCACCGTAAACATGTTCTCCTCGTTGGGATACATGACATTATTGCTTTGGCCATTCAGGAGAAAATTTTTTTCCACAATTTTTCTAAGAGCCAAAGCTCGTCAGTCAAATGAGATGTATACTCAAAATCTTTTCCAATATTTTTGTGATTGGCCACCATAAACATGTTCTCCTCATTGAGATGCATGATATTGATACTTTGGTTTCCTATGAAAACCTTTTCCTTCAACCATTTTCCTTTAAAACAAATTTCGTCCGTTAAATGAGCTAAACATACAAGCTCATAATAATTTTCATTCTTTTTGTGATTGGTCAACATACACTTGTTTTTGTTATTGGATACATGATATTAATGCTTTGGTCTTCCAAAAAAAATTTTCTTTCAACTCCGAAGCTTATCTATCACAAGAGACAAACATTGATTATGATAAGAATTGCATTCCTTTTGTGATTGCCCACCATAAACATGCTTTCCTTATTAGGATACATGATACTAATGCTTTGGTTCCTCGAAAAAGCTTTTTCTTCCACCATTTTCCTTTAAATCAAAGCTCATCTATTAAGTGAGACAAACATAGATACTCATAATACTTTTCAATCCTTTTGTGACTTGCCACCATAAACATGTTCCTTTTATTGGGATACGCGATTTAATTTTTTGGCCTTCCAAAAAAAGCTTTTCTTTCTGCTATTATTCTTATACCCAAATCTTATCTGTCATAAAAGATAAACATTAATTCTTATAATAATTTGCATTCTTTTTCTGATTGGCCACCGTAAACATGTTCTCCTCATTGGGATACATGGCATTATTGCTTTGGCCATTCAGGAGAAAATTTTTTTTCCACAAGTTTTCTTAGAGCCAAAGCTCGTCTATCGAATGAGATGGGTACTCATAATCATTTCCATTATTTTTGTGATTGGCCACCATAAACATGTTCTCCTCATTGGGATACATGACAGTGATACTTTGGTTTCCTATGAAAAGCTTTTCCTTCCACCATTTCCCTTTAAAACAAATTTCGTCTGTTAAATGAGATAAACGTAGATGCTCATAATAATTTTCATTCTTTTTATGATTGGCTAACATACACTTGTTTTCGTTATTGGATACATGATATTACTGCTTTGGTCTTCCAAAAAAAATTTTCTTTCAACTCCGAAGCTCATCTGTCAAAAGAGACAAACATTGATTATGATAATAATTGCATTCCTTTTGTGATTGCCCACCATAAACATACTTTCCTTATTAGGATGCATGATACTAATGCTTTGGTTCATAGGCAAAGCTTTTTCTTCTATCATTTTCCTTTAAATCAATGTTCATCTATTAAGTGAGACAAACATAGATGCTCACAATACTTTTCAATCCTTTCGTGACTTGCCACCATAAACATGTTCCCCTTATAGGGATACGCGATTTAATTCTTTGGCCTTCCAAAAAAAGCTTTTCTTTTTGCTATTATTCTTATACCCAAATCTTGTCTGTCATAAAAGATAAACATTAATTCTCATAATAATTTGTATTCT
>JBBYHK010511563.1:0-13196 GCA_038382065.1 Adansonia grandidieri | reverse complement strand
ACATCCATGGTTGTAACATGAACAAGGAGATGGAACAGCAGAACCATAGCAATAACGTTCATATTCTTTTTCCTATCATCAGAACAGATCTCATTAATTGCTGCAGTACTATTCTCATCAGCTTCGAATCAAACCAGTTTGAAATTGTGAACCGACTCCCGTGGTCAGAACCAAGCTTCAAAGATGATACGTGATAACTCTATAAAATAAAGTTATTTTGTCTCATTATGTATATTAAATTGGCTAAGTTTTAGAGATTTTTATTTAATTTTTTTATATTTAGTAGTTCTTAATTTAGAATTATTTTATTTAGATTTTATTTATTTTTAGTAGTTTTTAGTTTAGTTTTATTTACTTCTTTTATATTTTAATTTCTTAGTTATTTAAATGCTTTCTATATTTTTATAGGTCAAAACCTAAAGGAGTAAAGTGCAACAACTTAATCAAGGAGTAAAGTGGATCCAATCAAGCAAAGTGATTAAGTTTGGTAATTTTCAAAAATAATATGTTCAAGTTACTCGGAAATCAAGTTTCTACCTTCAGAGTTTTGTTTACAAATAGGACTCTTAGGATTAGAATGAAGGAACATCCTAGATACTTTATAGTTTTTATTTTTCTTAGTTCTCTAAAGATGAGGGAAGCCATTAGGATTTTTGAAGATGAATACCCAACAAGTCTTAGTTTTCTCTTTCCCTTAATCTTTTTATCTTTATTATAATTTTTATGATGGTGAAACTCTAGTGTTTTGTGTTTTATTTAACCAATATGAGCTAAACTTATTTTTCTAGGGTTACAATGGAACTCTACATGTAATTTGGATTGTTTTATTCTCTTTTCTTGGTTTCATGATATTTGAACTGTTTCTTCAATCTTGTTCGTAATGCTTCTAGTTGATTAGCCAACAATTACATTAATTTGGTAACCTTAATGAACTTGGAAAAGAAAATTTTGTGTTTAAACTTGGATTGAGTGACATACGTTTCATATTCATTTATTACGATAAACTGATTTACCTGTTTGGTAGGAATATAGGAGCATGCCATATGTAACCAAGTAAGAGTCTAAGTTTAATGAGTTTCTTTTAGTTCAATTTGCATAGGAATATAGTAAATTAGTTAAGAGAAATATTTTTATAAGATCATGGAAAGATGCTTATAAATAAATTAGAACTCTAGGTTAACAACTCATTATTATTAGTCCACTTAAGAGAATAAAACAGGTTTAAATGAAGTGTTGAGAGAAATTATAATCCTAGGCCTTTGTTATTGATCAAGTAAACCTTATTTAATTTCTTTGTTTTATCATTTTGTTAATTTTAGTTTAATTTTAATTTTATTTTACAATCTTTTAATTATCTGTCTGGATAAGATTAAATTGTTTTAATTTTAGTACTTAGTGAATTTTAGTACAATTCTTCGTGGGAATGATACTCTACTTGATTTTATGTTACTTGTTTATAATACATGCAATTGCATGGTGGAAATCCGATAATAAGTTTTTGGCATCATTGTCGGGAATTGTTTTACTAATTTTTGCTAATATTAGTAACCAAGTAATTGTAATCTTAGTTCAAACTTTTTTTTTACATTTTAGGTGCATAGTCGTTGTATGCAAAGTGTTGTCTCTTTTGATCCAAAACTTGAAAGGAACTTTCCATCGACGTCCGAGGGAGAATTTACAAGCCTCAACTCAAACTAATATAGTGGTTGAAAATAAAGATACAAAAATGTTTGCGAGAGTTTGTTGTTCTTTTCACGTAAAGCATTCATTCAAGCATCTGCAGGCCTACCATTCAAGCCAATAACTTTGAGATAAAACCAGCAATCATACGAATGATCCAGACATTAGTTCAATTTGGTGGTCTACCAAATGAAGACCCTAACACTCATATTGTGAACTTTTTAGTGATATGTGATACTTTCAAACACAATGGGGTTTCAGATGATGCCATCAGATTGAGACTTTTCCCTTTTTCACTTCGAGATAAGGCAAAAAGTTGATTAAATTCATTTCCAGTTGTCTTTATCACTACTTGGGATGACTTGGTGCAAAAGTTTCTTGCCAAATATTTTCTTCCAACCAAGACAGTAAAGTTGAGGAATGACATCACTTCCTTGACGCAATATGATTCAGAATCACTTTACGAAGCTTGGGAAAGGTTCAAAGCATTGCTTAAGAGATGTCCTCATAATGGTCTTCCTAAATCACTTTAAGTATAAACCTTTTATAATGGAATAATGGTTTAGATATGAACCATTTTGATGCTGCAGCAAACATAACATTTTTTAGGAAATCACTTGATGGAGCTTATGAGTTACTTAAAGAGATGGCTTCTAGTAATGATCAATGGTCCACTAAAACAAGCTTTTCGAGAAAGTTGTAGGTATCCATTAAACTAATGCCATTACTTCACTTCATGCACAACTTGCGACTATTACAAGAAAACTGGATGCTATGAGTGCACATTCAGTTCTGAGATCTTTAGTGGTTTGTGAATTATGTGGTGATGGACATTCTATCGTTGCCCAACCTATGCTGGATCAGCTAACTATATCGGGAATTATAGTAGACAGCAAGATGACCTTTATTCCAGGAGCTATATTCCAGGTTGGTGCAATCATTCAAACTTCTCTTGGAATAACAACCAAAAGCCTTCTTCTACAAGTAAGCAAGCTTTTCCTCGTAGGTTTCTACTACAATTCAAAATGCCTAACTAGACCCGAGTTCCAGCTCAAGAAAAGACGTCATCACTAGAAGATACGCATGCAATTTATGCAAGTTCAAGCAGCATCTATAAAGAATACTGAGACACAATTGGGATAACTTGTTAGTGCCATTAATAGCCACCCTTTGGGTACTTTTTCAAGTGATGTTGAGCCTAACCTAACAAGTAATTGGAAAGAGCAATATAATGCCATCAAACTTAGGAAATAAAAGGAGGTTAAAGGTTATAGCAAGAAGTAAGATGAATCAACCAAGTAAATTGAAGAAGAAGATACAAGTGAAAAGTAAAAAGAGAGAGAGAGAGAGAGAGAGCAATATAAAACACCTCCAGGCTACCCAACACTACCCTTTTCTTAGCGTCTTTAAAAGCAAAAGCTTGATAATCAATTCCAAAATTTTTTTGAGGTATTTAAAAAGCTCTATATTGATATACCTTTTGTTGAAGCTTTAAAATACATGCCAAAATATATCAAGTTTATGAAAGAAATATTTTTAAAGAAAAGGAAATTGGGTGAGTTCGAGAAAATTGCACTTATTGTAGAGTACGGTGCCACCCTTTAAAAGAAATCGTCACCAAAGCTCAAGGATCCGGGGAGCTTCACTATTCCATGCACTATAGGTAACAAATTCTTTGGTAGAGCTTTATGTGATTTGGGAGCTAGTATAAATTTAATGCCCCTTTTTATCTATTGAAAGCTTGGTTTGGGGGAGGTAAAACCCGCTACGATTATATTATAATTAATTTATAGATCATACACTCATCCAAGAGGCCTTGTGGAGGATGTGCTTGTGAAGGTTGATAAATTCATCTGTCCCACTGACTTCATTGCACTTGACATGAAAGAAGATAGTGAAATTCCAATCATTCTTGAGAGATCATCCTTAGTTACTAGTAAAACTCTCATTGATGTGTAGAAAGGAGAACTTACCATGAGAGTTCAAGACCAAGAGGTAACCTTTAAAGTTTTTAAAGCTATTAATTATCCTAATGAATCCGAATAATGTTTGGTAGTTCATGTTATGGAAGATACACCCAAAAGTTCAATGAATGTCTCGAAGTTTTTAAGGAGAGGTCCGGATAAGAAAAACATTAAGCAAAACTTTGAGGAAGATGGTCAATGAAAATGCAAAGAAAAAGTTCAAAGAAAAGGGATAGCTACTCTTGCAATATTGAGGAGGTGAAATTAGTCATAAACGGCTATCAATAAATTCAGCCAACCTGAAATAACAATGGCGAAAGTCAAGTTGAAAACTGTAATGCTTCTTAAACTTTTCTTTCCTTGATTTTAGAATTTTTATTTAGTTTTTGTTCATATTCAATATTTTTAAGTCTTTTTCATAGGTCTTCAAAAAATGGTTTTGAGATGCTATGGCACTCAAAACTGGCACTGTAGTGCTCAAAACCCAACACTGTAATGTCGAGCTATGAGAAGAAAAAGAGTAATAGGGCACTGCAATGTTAGGAAAGGTGCCGTGACACCTCGATACTTCAAAGGTCGATGTTGAAGCAACAAGATCTCGATGCTGCAAAGCTAGCCACCCCTTTCCCCCATTTTTACATTTTTTTTTGTATTTTTAAACCTCTATCTTACCCAGTTGCTGGTGTCAACGTGATAAGTTCTTAGATTTCAATTTTTAAGTTTTAATATTATCTTTTACCTTAAATTTTTATTTTTATTTTTTAGTGTTGTTATTATTATTTTAGGATTATTTCTAGTAAGTTTGTTTTATTTGATTTTCTTTCATAGTTTCCCATAAACTTTGGCAAACAAGATAAGGATGAAGATGACAAATAGAGATTTTTTTTTTTGAAATTTTTTTATGGAAACAAGGGGAGATTCTTATTCTCTCTTTTTATTTCAAAACATTGAAGACAATATTTAAGTTTGGGGTTAAGATTATTATTTTGTGAAAGTCAAATTAGAATAAGTGTTTTTACATTTTTTGCATATTTTCACTCTTTTTATCTATTTTTTTCTAATAGTTTAATATGTTTGAGATGTTAGTGCTTATAATGATGAAATCCTTATTCAATGATGAAAATTAATTTATGGATTTATCTTGCTTTTTGGGAAAATATAAGCATATTTTATTTTGTGATTAGATTTTTTTGTATTTCTCATTGTTAGAATGCAATTTTTGAAAATTTTAGGCATTTGATCTCTTGAATTGAGTTGTATTACTTATTTGAAGATTGTTTATGTTGATGTAAATTGCAATTATATCTAGAAGCCTAGAATTTTTTTGATTCTCTCGTGAGGCGAAACCCTAGACAAATAAGAAATGATTTAGGCCATCTTTGAATCGTTTGAGCCTTTCTAAGCCTACTTTTATGTATTTGTATTTCTTAGTTACCCCCAGTTGAGCCTAATTAATATATATATCCTTTTCGTTTGATTGCCACATTAATTTAGCCTTACCAAATAAGAAAAATCATGGTCAACTTTCACTACATAGGCATGAGCATGAAATTGTTTCAGAAAGTATTGTGAGCCATGTTTGAATTGTGCTGTATTAGTGAAACATGAAAGAAAAAATGAAAAGAAAAGATAAATATTGAGAAAAAGAGAGAGATAAAAACGCGTAAAAGTGTGTAAATGAATAAAATGACATGAAACAGAAAATGTCATGAAAAGGGGTATGTGTCTCAAAATGTTGTGAATGGTTCTTTGAAAGATTTGGAACAATGAAGAATATTGTGGGTGAATTAAACTAAAATTTATCCTTTATCCTACCTTGACCCAAGCCATTACAAGCTTAATAAATTCCTACATGATCTTTGATGGGGTATTAGCTGCATTATTAGAGAGAGAGAGATGAAAAACAAACATATGAGAATCTAGTATTAATGCTCAGTTTGCATTGGCATAAACTTATTCGGATTGCATGCAATGATCTGTAAAAAGATCATATTCACACACACTTTAAAAATCTATTCAAAGCATTGAGATTTTTGATTGAATTGAAGCATGAATTTGAATTATGTCTGTATGCACCTTGAGTTAGGATATTGATATAAGTTTTGAGAAAAATTCAGGCAATTATCATTTGAGTACATCATCTCAATTTGTGTTTTGTTTTATTCGTTTGGTTTTGTTTCTTTCTTTTGTTTGATTTTGCTTGAAAACTAGCAAAATCTTAAGTTTAGGTGTGATAACTCTATAAACTTGAGTTATTTAGTCTCATTATGCATATTAAATTAACTAAGTCTTAGAGATTTTTATTTAAATTTTTTTTATATTTAGTAGTTCTTAATTTTGTGTTATTTTATTTCGATTTTATTTATTTTTAATGGTTTTTAATTTAGTGTTATTTACTTTCTTTATATTTTAATTTTTTAGTTATTTAAACGCTTTTCATATTTTGGTAGGTCAAAACCTAAAAGAGTTTTGAAAAATGCAACAACTTAATGAAAAAATAAAGTGGATCCAATCAAGTAAAGTAATTAAGTTTGACAATTTTCAAAAATAATATGTTCAAGCTATTTGGAGACTAAGTTTCTATTTTCAGGTTTTTGCTTATATACATGACTTATAGGACTGAATGATGGAACATCCTAGATACTTTATATTTTTTATTTTTTTTAGTTTTCTAAAGAGGAGAGAAGTCATCAGGATTTTGTAATAAGAGAAGGATTGAAGAAATTGAAGATGAAGACACAACAAATCTTAGTTTTCTTTTTCCTTTAATCTCTTTATCTTTATTATAATTTTCATAAAGGTGAAACTCTAGTGTTTTGTGTTTAATTAATTAATATGAGCTAAATTTATTTTTCTAGAGTTAGAATCCATCAAGCAGTTTAGATTTTTTTATTCTCTTTTCTTGATTTAATGATATTTAAGCTGTTTATTCAATCTTATTCATAATGCTTCTGGTTGATTAGCCACAAATTAGATTGATTTGATAACCTTAATGAACTTGAAAACTCAAATTTTGTATTTAGACTTGGATTAAATGGCATATGTTTTATATTTATTTATTAGGATGAATTTATCTGTATGTTAGATAGGAATATAGGAGCAAGCCATATGTAATCAGATTAGAGTCTAAGCTTAATAAGTTTCTTTTAATTCAATTAGATAGGAGAAATATTTTTATAAGATCATTGAAAGATGCTTATAAATAAATTAAAACTTTAGGTTAACAACTCTTTATCATTAGTTAAGTTAAAAGAGTAAAATAAGCTTAAATGAAGTATTGAAGGAAATTATAATCCCAGGCTTTTGTTATTGATTAAGTAAACCTTATTTAATTTTATTATTTTATTATTTAGTTAATATTAGTTTAATTTTAATTTTATTTTACAATCATTTAGTTATCTGTATAGATAAGACTAAATTATTTTAATTTTAGTACTTAGCTCTTCACAGAAATCATACTTTTTTCATCTTTATACTACTTGTTACGATATGTGCACTTGCATGGTGAAAATTCGATAACAATATAACAACACAACCAGTTTTAATGCAATAGTTAATGATTGCTGTTGAACCAAATGTATCACCTGCATCTACCACAATCCATGAAGATTTAAAGAGATTATGGAAATATTTAGCTTCAGTTGCCTTGGCAACTTTCCTATATGCCAGACCCAAAGTAATCCTTTGAAGTGCTCCAAGGCAAAGCTTTACATAGACCTTAACAACCAACACCATAGCTGGCTCTTGCAACATATAAGCACAAGGCTAAATCTTTAACCTAGCTTTTTTCTCCTTCTGAGACATCCATTAAGAGGTAGCAGAACTTAGTAAGTCCCAACAACTTTGTAACTACTAAATTTTAAAACTTCACCCTCCTAAACTTGCTTCTGTTCTTGATGCAACCCCTTTTTGTTATTACAGCAATATTTTTGAAACTTCCTAAAAAGTAACCCAAAAAATGTCCTTGGATCTCTAGGACTCTCCTTAGTTCTTTTTGAAACTTCCTGAAAAGCAACTCCATTGGATCGTAAACCCTTTACAGCAAATTTGTGAATTAAAGCATGCATCTTTCCAGTAATCTCATGTTTCTCTTTGTAAAGACCTAGTATTTGTTTAGGAGTTCCTTTGTTGGCATAGTACCATTTACCATTAATATATGTAGTTGCAGCTTTCTTGATGTTTTCACGAGCCACCTTTGGGTTTGTGAGTGTGTTAATAGCATCATGAATTTCTAGTTTTAAAGCTTTTGCTTCAAGCAAAACAACCATATTTTGTCCATGTCTTTGTTAAAAACCTCACTAATTTTTTCATTAATCGTTGGGTGATTCAAGGTCAGAGTTCCCTCACTGAAATGGCTTTCACCAATGGTATCAATCCTATCTATTAAGATGATGAAACATTGGTGATCATGTGCATGTCCAAACATTTCTTTTATTGGCCTCGCACTTTCTTTAATGTATTTGTCAAATAAAGCTTGAACATCTTCCATATTCACACATAATATGAACCCATTAATCATAGAGTTCATGGAATTTAAGTCACTATTAATCATTTCCTTTAGCACTCTCAAAATAACTAGTGACAAATACCTTGCAGCTGTAGTCATAACCAAGCAACACCTCTTTGTATTTAAAAGGTGTTTGGCCAATACCTGGATCAAAAGTCTTATTTCGATTAAAGTAAGAGTTGGCAACATCGCCCACAGTTTTGTTATTTCAGCCTCAAAAGCGGTCTCTCTAGCTCCATTGTCAATGTGGAAACATGACAATATTACAAGTGTAATCACTCACAACATATGATGTAACCCTTGTAAATTCCTTAGTCAAATCAGATGATATATGATGCAAAGATTTTGAATCCAAATACTTATTCACAATCAAAGCATAATTATCAAACTTGAATCCAACAACAAAAGATTCTATAATAAATTGAACAGCATTGTTATCTGTTGTTACAAACACATACCTCATTGTCTAAGATGCTAAAACACTTGGATCATTAAATACCCTAGACGTGAAGCTTCAAGGTCACTATAGATATCGACAGTCTCACACTCATTTTGAAATTTCTTTTTGCCCTTGCTAAAGGAAGTCACAACATGATCTTTGGCCTCGCTTTTGCTTATTGAGGAGGAGTTCAAAATGGCCTTAGGAAAAGTCGATGAAGATGACAACTACGAGAAATTTGAGGTTGAGGCTTTGGAACTATGTTCTCACCATTATCACTAAGCATTTTTCTTGCAAATACATCACCCATTCTTTCTGGCATCTCATCGAACGCTTGGGTCTCGTCAGAGTCTTCCAACGCTAATTCTTGTTTTGCCTTTAAAGGTAACAATGCATTTGACATAGGTCCATGAACTTTTATGCATTGCTTCTCGATAATTTCATCGAAAAATGACATCATCTATTCAAACAATTACTCTAAATCTTTACGCTATTCTCTCACCTTGGATTGTTGGCTCTGATACTAGTGATGCAGCAGAACCCTACTAGATTGAAAATAACAAAAATAATAGGGAAGAACGAAGAAATTATAGAAGACAAAAGAGAAGAGAAATTTGAAAGAGAAACTTTCTTTCTAATTCATTTCTTCATATATATAGTTACATAGTATAGTGAAATTATATAACCAACATAAGTTGGTATGTACAAGATTTGCCACTGCAAAGTTGGTTATATTTTGACTTGTAACAATTTTTTGAAGAGAAATTGATCTTAACGTATGACAAGTCAAAATTTTATTTCAAAAGATTAAGGATCAATCCTTTGAGCCAAGTAATTCTTGAAGACTCAATTTGTTCAATTAACAAATTTTAAACCTCACAACCACCAAATAACCATTAGAATGATAAAATCAATCTATTAAACTAATCAAACCGATTTAAATTAATCAAATAAAGTTAGTTTATTCAATGCCTATGCCTACTCGTATTATTGTTCTCTTCTTCTAATTAAGTAATATCTATTACGTTTGAATAAAGGGTATTCTTTTGAATATTTTAAATACACTTTTTAAAATTATTATAAATATTATAATTTGCAATACATTGAAATTCATCATAATAATTATTAATTATTATATTAATATAAAATATAACTATAAATAACAATTTAACTAACTTTGGCAAGTATCCTAAAAACATTTATTAAACAAAATCTTTGAATAAATACCATGGTACTATCTAGCATAAGATTCATATTTTGTTTTGATACAAGAATGTATAAATTGAACAATTTTTCTTCTAAAAAAAAAAAAAAAAAGAAATAACATTGAAAACGTTTCAACTACTATCATTAATGAACACTTTCCCTGAGGGAGATGTCACGTGTGACAAAGAAGTAATAATTATTTTTATCGGTAGCCGTGATGAAGAGCATCAATTTATAAATAAAATAAAAGCAAAATTTCTGAAACTCAAGCTGACGATATATTTCTTGTTTCTGCCATGCAATTATGAAGCTAGGGCTTCGAGACAGACACCAAATGGGCAAATGGGGAATCCAATTTTAGTTGGTTTTCTGTAATTTAATCATGATTTCTTGAACAAAGTAGTCTTTTATTATAGAAAGAAATGTATATTTATATATAATATAAAGGAGAAGCTTGATTGATAGAAAAAGTACGCTAATAATTCAAGGGAAGAAATGAACAAGCCCTCACATGAAAAAATTAGTTGTTAAAGAAAATTTTCTTTTAAATAAAAATTTTGTGGTGGTCCGAAAGAATGGAAAGAAAGTATATATTTAATACAAAAGATAAAAAATGTTAAAGATAAAATTATATTAATTAAAATTAAATAAATGTATTTACTTTTAAGGATTTAATTTTTAAAAATAAAATTTATAAATTCATTTATTATTATTTTTATCCTATTCAAAAAAAAATATTTTTTTCTTTAGCATTTTTTTTCCTATCAAGTGTAGTGCAACGTTAAAAGTGAATTATTTAAACTAAATCAGATTTTAATATTTATATTTAATAATCACTTAAATTCATAATTTAACGAATTTAAAATTTAAATTTCAATATATATAAATTTTTTATTTTTAATATCACATTCATTTAAAAACAAACTAACAGAAAAAGAGGGATTCTTGACCATCCTCATCCTGGCGGGTGCTGGTTGCGATATTGTTAGCACATGCATTGCCACTTAGGGTTTAGTGAGTGTCGAGAGTTGTGCCCACTGTGTCTATACAATTTAAAGCCTTCAATCAATAAATATGGCTTTTTCTGCGAAGATTATAGGGAGGACAGGGGCAGCGGCAGGGGCAGGCAGAGGCATGGAGTCTCCCTAACCTTTTCAAAAAACGTTTGATCACTGATGATTCTGCATGAGATTCCACGATCACATGCTTCTTACATCTTTCCAGCTACATTTTTTTTTTCCTTTTGTTTCTTTTTGAATTTTTGGGGTCGTAAATTCTCAAAGGAATATAAGCTTTTCGTGGCCCACTTACGTTGACTCTTCACCTTAAGCATGTGAATTAAAAATAAATAAATTATAAACTACTTAAAACAATAGGATATGTGATCATTTCCATTCAACTTTGTTTTAGGGATATATATTTATATATATGATTTTTATTTTTGGCTGGCTTTTGTTAAAGCACAAAGCTAACTTCTCTTTTTGGCATTTGTTGAGATTCAACCATTCACAATGATTAATTTCAATAGTAATGAAAAAAAACCTTTTTCTCTTATAGATCATGAATTTCATTCACCTAAAATGTAAAATTAAATTTTGAATGCATCAAATTTATGTGAAGAGAATTCCTGTAAAATCGTTTGCATAAAGAAATGGATTTAAATAAAATTTGAAAATATATTTGATCATATTACATAAAAAGCTTATTAGCAAACTAAGCTGAATTGTATCTATATTAGTATTTGTTTTTCAAAGTTTACTTAGTTACCCCTTTATGTCTTCAAAGTTGGTTAAATCAAAGAGTTGCCCGAGTAGGACCAGTTTGGATTTAACAAGTATAGATGTGATTCAATGTGCAAGTGATTACTTTAGGGATTCTCTCTCAAGAAAAGAAAACAGTAGAGGTGGTAAAATGAATTCAAATTTAAAAATTTATTTTAAAAAAATTTGAATTCGAATTTGAATCAAATTCGATTTGATCAAAAAATCAATAGTTCAAACTCAAAAAAATTTGAACTCGAAATGGCCTGAATTCGAAAAAATCCAAACTCGAAAGGATTCGAACTTGACAGAACCTGAACCCAAGCCAGACCCAAACTTGAGCTCGAATTTAACACTAAAAATAAAAATTATGAAATTCTAATTAAATAATTTTTTATAAACAAAAACTTTAATTATCAATTTTATTTTAATATTCTTTGAATAATTTAATTAAATATTAAAAACTTAATTTATATTTTGTATATGATTAAACTTGCTCGAAGTTAGGCCGCAGTTCAAATTGTTTTTTAAATTCCAAGCTTATATCTTTATTTAACGTGCCCAGACCTGTTTATTTAAGCTAAAGTTACTGTTCATCATATTAAAGAATATTTTTTATTAATATTTATATATTTTATGATTAAATTTAAATAAATATATTTTATTTTAATTTAAAATCACTGTTTCAAGCTAGGCCGAGCTAGTCTAAAATAAAAATATGAGAACCTGAGTCCAAGCCCAATTAGATCGAGTGGGTATCCTGACCCTTGAACAAGCCTGTATATGATAAAATAATAATTTATCAAAAAGTAAATCATATTATGAGCTTTAAAAATATTGTCAATAAAGTATATCATCAATTTATTACTTTTTTTAATTTAATTAGTTAAATTCATTAAATATTGAGAGTTTATGGATGTTACAAGTAAAATTTTGAATACTTCTTTAATTATTATTATTTATTATTATTTCAAGTAATGATAATTAGAGTATGATAATAGTATAATAAAGTAATAAAATAAACTAAAAAAAATGAAAGCCATAATAGATATTACCATATCAAAAATGAATTAAATATTAAATATTAATACCATATATAATTTAATTAAATATTAAAAACTTAATTTATGTTTTATATGCGATTAAACCTGTTCATAAGTCGAGCCGGGCCATGGCTTGAATTTTTTTAAAATCTCAAGCCCAGGCGCTTATTCAATGTGCCTATACTTACCTGTTTAAGCTAGAATTACTATTCATTACATTAAAGAATTTTTTATTAATATTTATATATTTTATAATTAAGTTTAAATAAAATATATATTACTTTAATTTAAAATCACTGTTTCGAGTCAGGGTGGGGTAGTTTGAAACAAAAATATAAGAATCCAAGCCCAGGCCTAATGGGCCGAGTGGGTAGTCCAACCCTTGAGCAGGTCTATATATAATAAAATAATAATTTATCAAAAAATAAATCATATCATGAGCTTTGAAAATATTATTAATAAACTATATCATCAATTTATTATATTTTCTTTAATTTAATTAGTTAAACTTATTAAATATTAAAAATTTATGTTAGTAGTAAAATTTTAAATGATTCTTTGAATATTATTATTATTATTATTATTATTATTATTATT
>JBBYHK010511532.1:0-13200 GCA_038382065.1 Adansonia grandidieri | reverse complement strand
CCATCCACTCTTATATTTTATTACAACTTGGTATGATTTCCATGTTATCATTTGTATTTTAATTCTCAACAAAAACATAATCTTTTGTTTAGAGAATTCACCTCTTATTTTTTTTTCAATTGGGTTTTCCATCGTATCAATTTCATTGATCTCCTTCACTTTTATTATTTTCTCTTTCAATTACGCTTCTAATTGAAATTTTTCTAACACTTTAATTTCTCCAATTTAGAGTGCTTATTATGTTTCCTTTAATTGGCCTTTAATTGCAACTGCTCATCATCTCAATTACCTAAATTGGTTCTTAATTATATTCCTTTACCATGTTAATTTGCTAAATTGGCCTCCCCAAATCTCTATTTTATCAATTGGCTTTTCAATTGCATTTCTACAAACTTTTAACTATTTTCAATTTGGTTTCTGCTTCAATTCCATCATCCCATCCTATTAATTTCTCAAAATGATCTTTAATTGCACTCCCTTGATATCTTAATTTCGCCAATTTCACTTCCTCCTCAGCCAATTTCATGAATTTGTCATCCACTTTTATTTTTTCCAAACTTTTGGATTATTTTCAATTTAATCCCTAAACTGCCTATTTTTCAATTAAAGCTTTAATTCCACTTTTTCATCACTTCAAATTTTCAATCATACTCCCCTCTCACTTCTCCTTCCAATTTGACTCTTCAATTTCACTTTTTTCATATCTTAATTTTTCAATTTAGTCCTTTCCCAAAGTTCTAAATGATTTCATTCTCCCATTACTTCCATTTTTTTTTTTAATTTAGTCCTCTCACTAATTCTCATAGTACTCCTTATTTAATTCCTTCACTACAATTCAATTTCTTCAAGTTTTTCCACCATCCTTCCAAAAATATCCATTTTCATGAATTATAGAAATGAGATATCCTTCTATGACCAAAAATTTTTTTAAAAAAATTTAATTAATATAAGGCTTGGATAAAATTAGGTGTCTACATCATACTTATAAAATGCTAGAGACATGCATACTTGCATTGCCTAATTATAAAAACACTCTAATATAATTTCTCAAATAAGCATATATTATACTGACAATTAACAATACTAGAAAATGCATTAATCTCAAACTATAAGTCCTTAATAAAAAGCACATAGTAATTTATGACATGTTTTCATTACAGGACATAAATATAATAATATGCATTAATCCAAGTACTATGAAAAAACTGTTCTCTCTTAGTAAGTATTAAACCTAAAGATCTTAACAAACATTTAATTCATAGAGTTATCAACTATTAGTAAGTATAAATCCTAAAGATCTTAATAAACATTTAATTCACACAATTATCAATTATAATATGATTAATCAAAGAGTTATATATGGCAAGCATTCTCTAGCATCACTAAATATTTTTAGCAAACAAATGAAATAAATTTATTCAAAGAAAAAAATATTTGCCATTATCTTCTAAAACTGGTATTCAATTATGCACTAATTCATATTTATTGTGACTACTTACACAAATCTTTTAATATTTTACATGACCATGATACTTTAATCCATTCTTTGGAAAATTTTCAGTTAAATATATTTAAGAACAATTATTTAAAACATTAACATAGAATTTAACACTTAATCACATAGATATAAGCTTACCTTACATTATCACATTGAGTAGTGCAATTAACTAGCTGCATACCTTAGTATTTCGAATAAGATTCTCATATGTACCCAATTTGTTTTTATGAGTTTGAACATACCTATTATTGTTGAAACCTCAAAATTTGTAAAAATAACAATTTGTTCAAATACCAAATCAAGAACAAGAATTAGAAGGCAATTAAAACACAGTGATCTGGAATTCATTAAGATATTTCTTGAAAGAAAAATAACTTTATAATTTTGGTTCAATATCAAGAACATCCTTTATGCCTGTGCTAGATATTTTCACTTCAAAAATATGAAGCTTGTTGAACATTAAAATCACCATGAAGAAGATCCATTATCTACAAATTATTGTATATTGGAGGTTAGACTAATGCAATCAAGCAAGACAGTGGTGGGTAAGAACAAAAAGTGAAGAAAATTGTAGGCAAGGCATTCAATGAAGCTTTCTTTGAGATAATAGTTTTTCCATTATGGTGCAAATAGCCACTTTGAAAATGTTATCCTCAAATAAAATGCTTACTCAAAGCAGAACAATATTGCACTTCAAATTTTTTTCTTGAACACACATGAATCATGAACCAAAAGAGAGTGAAAGAAAATAATTTTTTTATGGAAGAATGTGCAATGTTGTGTGAATTTAATGTTAAGGGTAGTATTTATGAGCTTTAATCGGTGTTAGAAGCTCCCATTCATGATTAAAAATGTCATTGGTGAAGAATCATAACTTTTGAAATGAAAAGGCATGTCCAACAAGCTAATTGTGTGAATTTCTAAATGAAGAATTCCCTCCAACATAGTATCCTAATCCTTTGTCAAAATTTTATAGGACAGAATCTTGTAGAGTATTTGAATCTTCTCTTCATGGATTATGATCTTTTAGAAAATTTTGTTATAGATTATAATTTTGAAATTGTCATTCAAATTCTCTTTAAAGGAATTCAAATCTTTTTGCATAATTTCTTTCTAAAAGCTTATTAAGTACTTTTCAACTTCTATTTTCAATCAAATGCAAAGCATAGGATTTAAACTTTTATAAATCATTTAAAACATTTTAAAATATATACTTTTTAGTAAGATATACAATATTTGGGTTATTCTTTAAAATTGGTATATATTGTTTATAAGAATTATTATATTAAATATAATAATTTTAATATAATAATTCTTAATAACTATGTTCAATAAACTTTAAAAAAATAACTCTTTAAACATTTGTTGGCTAAATCTATCTAATATATATATATATATATGTATAATTTTTTAGTCTCAAGGGACTTGAAGCATTTTTGAAATGTTTAGTTTTGTCTTTTGGCAGCTTAAAAGTGTCTTTTGATATATATATATATATATATATATATATATATATTGGGTTAAGAAGAGAAAAGAAGGGAAGGAAATATTTAAGTTAGAGTATTTGTTTTATGTTATTTTTGTCCTTTTTTTTAATATTTAGTTTTATATTGTTTTTTATTTTATTTTTAAATGATGCATTTAAAAGGATTGTTCCGTACGTGCTTTGCATATTGATTTATGATTTGAACTCAATTCCTTGGGAAAAAAATTTAAAAAGAAACTTATTTTATTAATTATATTTAATTTTTTAGTTTTACATTATATTAGATATATTTTAATGGTGTAGACACCCCATTTTGTCTGGGTCGATTTCCAAGGCATCAAAGGTCACTATACAAGGTCTCAACAAGGTCATTTGAGCAGTCATGAATCTATTTCTCATCACTCCTAGCCATGATAAAAGGTTTGGATAGCCAAACGTACGTCAAAATCATACCTGTGAATAAAGGTATCAATATTAGGCTTCCATATCACCAAAAATTCAAATTTGCACATGTTATATCGATACAGAAGGGTTATGTATCGATCCAAGGTGAAGTATCGATACGTAGGGTCTTTGTATCGATACTAGGCTTAGCAATATCTAAAATCGTGATTTTTGGCCAAATGTATCGATACGCAAATGGGCGTATCGATAAAATTATGTGGCAATGATACAGGCACTTATAGTCTCGAGACTCAAAAGAATTTTTGTTCTTGGTATTGGGACAGGCTGTTTTGTATCAATATTAGAAGGAAAATTTGGTTCTTGGCATTGATACAAAGTTCATTGTGTCAATACACCAAGGCATTTTGCCCAATTCGTGCTATTTTTCATCCCTTTCACCATTGATTTAAAAATATGATTTAGACGTGTTTATGGCACCAAAAATTATCAAAATTCACACTAGGCCTTAGCATTGGACTTATGATTAGGTTTTAACAAATTTTTTAGGCCCAAAATGGCATGAAACTAGGATATGTGCATGAAATACATAGATTGTTTAGGGGCATGCTTAGCTTTTCTCCAACTATAGGCTACTTCAGCCTCTCTGCTCTACTACTTTGCCTATTGCAACCAGTGGAAATACAACCAACTAGGCATAATACCTAGAGCTATTCTATGGTAGATGGAGAAACCTAAAAAACACCCTTTATTTAGCTTTAAAAAAAAACATTGTCTGAGCATTAGATATAAAAAGCCAACTTTGGCTTAGTCAAGACACTAGCAATAAAATTGAAAACATTCTCCATAACACTTTTTAGTCACCAAGAAACCAAAAAACTCTCTCCATTGTCGCAGCTCTCCAAAATCACCACCAAAAACCCTTTAAAAAAAATCTTCTTTTTTTCCACTTTCACCCTCAAAACTCCCTTTCACCTATACCATAACCAAAAAGCTCTTTCTTTCCATTCCTTTATTACTGTTCAATAGTAAATAGGGAAAAATTTAAGCTTAAGTCTATTGCTCGAAAAAAAGGCTAAAGTTAAAAGCTTTTGGTATATAGTCTTTAGTTTGCTTCATTTGTTTTCTATTTTTTATGTTTTGTATCTTATTAGGGATCCTTTTCATGTTCCCATGACCATCTTAGGACTTCATGCATATTATGTCATTGTTTGTGCTAGCTTTAGGATTTTGATGCCATATTGATCCCTTTTAACATGTCGTACTATGCTCACATGCTTGTTTTGGCTCAAAACATGTCTTTTATATTGGTTGAAAATTCCAGCAAGTTTTTCCTTTTTTAAACATGTTCATATCATCTTTCATTGCATGATTTTTGATGTCAGTTATGAAGCTAACATTTCCATTTATGGTATTTGCAATTTTCTTCCATGTTAAAATGTCACATTTGTTTGTTTAAATATGCTATCCACGTTTATCTTCACTTATGTCACATTTAGTTCGTAATATGTTGACAAGATGCTTGCTTGTTTGTTGTAAAAATCTGGTTTTTTATTGAAAGCCCTCTAAGTTAAGTCTATGTTACCTTCAATAAATGGATACTAACATGGATTTAATGTTTTCACTAAATTGGTCCTCTAATCTTAGGGATAAATCAAGCTTTCCATGTCTGGATTCATGGTTATATGAGGTTAAATATTCTAATTTCAAAATAAAATAGCCTTTTGTTTGTTTTAAAGTGTTTGTGCCTTGGTCTTTAGTTTAATACCCTTGTTTGTAACATAGTCAATAGGCTACTTCATCCCCCTAAACTACTCTGGAATTATGCAAATGAGCTCGTGAAGCCCATGTCACTCATTCTTTTCTGTCATGGATGTTCGAATCTCCATGGCTCGAGTTTAGTCCTAAAAAACCTAAAAAAACTAAGAAATTTTTTTCTGCCCTAGCAGCACTGTAGTCATGACTTCAAAATCATTTTCAAACTCTAAAACTTTTTTCATAATTGTTTTTGATATTTTTCTTTGAAAAGGCATCAAATTATTTTTCCAATGGTATCTCATTTGCCTTTGAATCATTGCAGATGAAGGAGTTACGAATTTTTGAATTAAAGCTATTTGGAACCCCTAGAATCAGTAATTTGCATTCTATTTGGGCTATCACAGCCCACTAGATGCTTTTTTTTTTTTAATTTTTAAAATATATTTCCTTAAAAGTTCATGAAATTCCCTTTTTGAAAAAAGTATCATTTGCAATTTAACAGTTCCATATGAGTTGGGAATGATTTTTTAAAGTTCACTACATCTTTTCCCCTGCATGTGCTGTTAGCATTGCATTAGACCCAACTTTAAAAATTCTTCCCCTCAAAAAGTGATTTTTTTTTTGGATTTTTGAAACCTTTTTACATTAATCCTTATTGAGTCACCTTTCCAATGGTACCAACTTGACCCCTAAACCTCTAAATTTGCCTAAAATAAAATTGGAAAAAAGGATAGTATCGCCTTATCCCTTATTTTTAGACTTAGAAAAAATTAGATTAGATTCCCTAAACCATTTTTTTCAAGGCATGCGATATGGAATCAAGTACCATAATGCAAATCCCTTAAGCTTGGATAAAGCCTAAAATTTTTTAACTAATTTGGTCTTTTAATTCTCTGATCAAGTCTTTTAGTCCTAAAGGATTACGTGGCACTTCAAAAAGAAAGCAAACACTAACGTATTAGTAAGTCATTAGCTGAATGAGAGACAAAGCTTGTCGTCCCTGATAAGATATTGAATCAATGAAAAAAAAAGGGCCTAATTAATGAGGAAAAACTCAAAATGGTTCATGCCCTCAAATTAACCTACCAAAAAAGAAATAGACATCTTGAAGCTTAAGTATGAGATTTGAAAGCAAACAAGGTTGAGAATCAAGTCCTAGCATTCAAAATTCAAGTCTTAGAGCAATTCTTACAAACTCATCTAAAACCACATTAAGGAGCTAATAAGAGTCTCAGAGCAATATGAGTGAGAATGGCAACAAATGGTTGATCACGCATATCAAAACTATTAGGACAACCATCTTGTCTTACCGAATAGATTCAAGCAACCTAAGTGGAGAAAAATGACATGATCAAGATAGTCAGGTCCTTGAAATGAGATATCATGCCCATCGGAGACCATGAACAAAAGTTGATGTGTTTCTTGGAACATTTGATTAGATAATGTAATCGTGTTAGATATTTTTAAATCTAATCACATATAATTAAAGTCTTTTGTTGCTTTATGAAAGATACTATTGGCGAAGCTATCCTGCAGTCCAATTGTTCCTATTGCATTTGCATAACTATCTTAATTCTTTTATTATTTCATTCATTCATTCATTATCACTTATTGCCATGATTGCATACTTATCATCATCTTATCAAGCCTACCATGACATATCATAAAAGTTTAAACTGACAATATTCTAAAGTGCAAGGTGCTTTGAAACATAAAATCCATCATTCATCACTAATACAACACTTGCAACTATCAAAGAGCCTTGGAAAATGACCATCAAGGCCTCATTGAATGACTAAAACTTATGTATAGGGAATCTAAAAAATAGTCGCTTCACAAGAACAAGGAACTCCAAGCTCAGATAGTAGAACTAACTAAGTTATTGTCTAATACTTTGAAGGATAAAGGCAAAAAAAATTGCCAACATAAGTAAAGGGCTTGCTAATCCTAACAGTAACCAAAATGGTGGTACTGAAGCCATCAATGCTCATGAAAGGCATCACATAAGCAATGGCCTCCAACAACATCAGTTTAATAGGTTCAGCCATTTATCTATCAAAATTTGGCATTTGCACTCCATTAGTTCATAGGTACCAAGTCACAGGCTTTTCCCTGGAAAAGCCTTTAGTCTCAGGCCTCAATAAATAGAGCAAAAAAAAATGCAAAACGATTTTCTAAAACTAATGAGGACCCAAGCAAGTATTAGTCACTGGAAAAATACCACAGAGCTATGGAAGGTAGTGACAAATTCAGGATCATAAATGCGAAATCTCTGGGTTTAGTCTCCAATCTCGTCTCCCATTTAAATTCAATATGCTGGATTTTGAAAAAAATAGCAAAACTATAGATCATATTGTCCACCTTATAGACACCTAATTTTGTTCGAGTCCCCTTTTTATTTTTTAATAATCCTCAATATTCAAGATTGAGGACTAAACGGTAACCTTCATTGGGAATGATCTTTTTCAGATGAATCAGACATTCTCAAAACCTTTTTATTCATAGTTAAATGGTCACAAGTTCACGTGATAAAAAAGAATCACATTTTAATCTCTAATTTCAGATATATAGGATGAATATTTAAGAGAAAAATAATTTTTTATCTTTTCATATCCAAATTTTAAGAATTTGTTTCTACGAATGATATCGCGATCAAATTTTTCATTTTTAGAAATTTTTAAAGAAATTTTCATTAAACTTAGAAGTTGTCCGTTGTATAATTATATCGATACCTGTATGGTATTTATGTCAATATGCACTCCAAAAAATAAAAAATAATCAAGAAAAAATCATATTGGCATTTTATACCACAAGGTGTAGGTTGTTCATTTTAGTAATTTATTTTGAATTTTTCATAGCACTGTGAGTATCATGCTCGTAAAATTTTTTCACATGAAATTATTTTGGATCTCAGATTTCCATCTTTACCATTTTGTAAATTAATATTTTGAGTAACATATCTTATTCAATTCATTTTATATAGGTTTTAATGTATTCTTTGAAATTTTCTCGGTTATGAAATATGAGCTTTCCTTTATTTGTAAAATTTTATGGTGAAATTTTCTCAAGTTTTCAACTTCAAAATTCTTTAAAAATTCTGCATTTAATTACCATTAAATAATTTTTTAAATTCATTTTATTTTATAAGTTTTATATTTTTTTCTTTTCCAAAATACGAAGTTTTCTACTTCTAATTTTTTCGAGAAGATTTTTCTTAGTTTATAATTTTAAAAAAAAAGCTTCAAAATTTTTATTTAATTCATATTAAATCTGTTTAGGAAAATTCTTTTTATTGTTATCAGTTTTACATTTTTCTTTTGAAATTCCAATGTTTTCAAAATACGAAGTTTTTTTTTACTCTGTAAGTTTTTGGGAAAATTTTTTTTAGCTTATAATTTTTGAAATTCTTTAAATATTATTATTCAATCCATATTAAATCAATTTTGGAAGATTCAATTTATTTTATGAGTTTTAGAATTTTTTTTGTTGTTGTTACCGAGATACGGCTTTTGTACTTCATAAATTTTTTCGGTGAGATTTTTTGAGTTTCTAATTTTTAAATTCCTTTGAATATTATTATTTAATTCATATTAAAATAGTTTTAAAAAATTTAATTTATTTTATAAGTTTTAAAATTTTCTCTATTACCTAGATACAAAGTTTTCTACTCGAACATTTTTTTGGTAAGATGTTTTTGAGTTTATAATTTTTTTAAAAAAATTTAATATTATTGTTCAAATCATATTAAATCAGTTTTAAAAATAAATTTATTTTATGATGCATGCCATTATCCACAAAAAGGCAAAAATAATTAATTTCAATCAAATCCATCAAAAAGAAATCAAATCAATCAAAAAATAAAATAAAAAAGTAATATTTTTTTTTAAAAAAAAAGAAATTTCCTAGAAATTTCTAGAGAGGTTTCGACCCATGGTATTTTTCCAACCATGTGGCTGTCCTCCACCTCTATAAATAGAGGTGGTTTGTGTTTAATGGGATTTTTTAGATTTTTTGAAATGAAAACACAAAAAAAAAAAAATATTAGTTTTTCTAGTTTTTTCTAAGGTAAATACATGATTCTTCTTATTCTTCTTCATTTGATTCTTTTTTTTTCATCTTATTTTTGAGTTAAATCCATGTTAAGGCTTATGGATCTCCATCCATGTTGAAAGGCTAAACATGTTGATTTTAGGTTTTTTTTTTCTACCACTTTTTTTATGAAATGGTATTTTTACTGTTGTGAATATGATTTTGTTGTGATTATATTTAAATTTCAATTATTTCTTTAGTCTTATTTTGATAATTAGTATTTTTATCAATTTTGTTTTGTACTTATTTATACTTTATGTTTATTTAAGCTTAATAATGGTTATTTATGTTATTTTCATGATTTCTTTTATCAAATCATGCATAAATCCCATGCTTTTTCATCTTGCCTGAATGTGTTTGGGTTTTATAATGATGATTTTGTGCTTATTTTCTTTTAATTTTAGGGTTTTTAGGTTATTTAGTAATATTTGTAAACTTAAGGACTAAATTGCAAAATTCATGAGAATTTTTTTAGGCCATTTGTGGCTTTGTCGAGAGCCTTGTGGAGCTTAAAAAATCTGATTAATGTGTTTGCAAACATGATTTAGGTATTTTGAGCACTATGGGATCATTTTGAAATTTTAGGAAGTTAGAGGACTAAATTGCAAAAATAAAAAAATTTGGCTTTATGGCTAAAAGTACTTGGCTGAACCCTCATGTATATTCTTGTTATGATTTTTATGTTAATGTTTTGCTGATTTAATGATTTGTTATAGCGTTTTATGATATTTCATCATATTGGGGTTAAAATGTAATTTTATAAAGTTTAGGGGTTATTTTGCAAACTGTGGAAAAATTTTGTTCTAAGGCCAAGGTATTTGGCTGTATTCTTGTTGGTATGTATGCAATAATTTTTATACATAATTTCATATGATTTTTATGATTTTAGGTTATTTTATCGTATAAGGATTAAAATGAAATTTTGGATAATTAGCAAATTTAGACATTTAAGGGCAAAACAGTTAAAATTATCATTTTTAAAATTGTCTATTATTCCCTTGGCCTTTCCTAGGGATATAGAAATTTTTAAAACTTTTCGTATTCTTTTCGTTTTCCATCGGGCACGAAAATTTTAAAAAATTTATGGGCTTAATTGCAATTTTGCCTTTTAAGCTAAATTTTGAATTTTGGTTTCCCTATTTAGGGTAAATTCATCCATTTCTTATCATTTTAGTGTTTATTAGGATTACTGGGATACTTTCACGTTGAAGGTATAACCTAAGGCATTTTGGTAATTTTGTTCATCAAGATGCTTTTACGCCAAAGGTGAATATTTGGGATTGGTTTAGCCTTCCAAGGTCATTTTAAGGTCATTAGGGTTACCGGGATACTTTTACGTCAGAGGTATACCCTAGAGGCATTTTGGTAAATTTACATCTCGAGACGCTTTTACGCTAAAGGTGAATATTTAAGGTTGGTTTAGTTTTCCACAGTCACTTTAAGGTCCACTGGGGTTGTCGGGATACTTTCACATGAAAGGTATACCTTAGAGGCATTTTGGTAATTTTGATCATCGAGACACTTTTACACCAGAGATGAATGTTTGGGATTGGTTTAGCCTTCCAATGTCATTTTAAAGTCTATTAGGGTTACCGAGATACTTTCATGTCGAAGGTATATCTTAAGAGCATTTTGGTAATTTCGTTAGAACCAAGTCTTATGTGATTACAATGATATTTTCATGTCTAAGGAACACATTAGGAATCAGTTCTTCATTTTAAATTGTTATTGAGTTTTAGGAAGTTTTATAAATATTTTCAATAAAATATAAAATTTTCATTTTAGAAAATTAAGTCTCCAAGCTAAAATAATACATAAAATCTCTCCCAAAATATGAAAGAGGTTCTACAGATTATTTTATTATCGAGATATCCATTTCAAAATAAAAATTAAGATTTTATAAATTTTGAAAAAAATAATAATAAAACCTTTCACATTCCTCTGGCCCTCCATCAGGGTGCAAAAAATATTTTTAATTTTAAAACCTTTTATGTTCCTTTGGTTTTCCGTTGGGACACAAAAGAGAATAATAAAAGGCTTTCGTGTTCCACTGGTCTTCCGATGGAGTACATAAGAGATTTTGACTTCCAAAATTTTGAAAACCCGATCTTCCTAACACGAAATAATATATTTATTTTAAAAATTATTATTTTGGGAATCTATAATTAAATGCCATATGTTGAAATCAAATAAAAATTAAGATTCAAGTTAACAAGTAATTAATAAGGTACCGATTTTCAGGCATCATGAGAGGGTCGATCCTTACTTGTGATTGTAACCAACTCTCGAACCCTTTTATATAATCTCTGGTATGATCATAGGCCTTGGAGTTTGTATTCTAGGGTTTCGTAACCCTCAAAATAAAAGCTCCGGTACGTGACCAATCTCACCTAGCCCAAATAGATTAGTGGCGACTCCAAATAAATAGTCATTTCGTAATGACTACTTAAGGTTATGTTGAGTGAGCAATTCTAGACCCTAAAATAAGAAAATGTTAATAATGATATGACCTATACAAATAAGAGAATATAAAATATCGATAAATTTAACAAATATAGGAGCGAAGGCCATTTAAGTCGGGCTTGGTTAGGATTCGTATTCGAGCCACGTTATAATAGTTGGTGACTCCACTAGGGATAGCTAGAGAGTCAGGCCTAAAATTAATTACGTGTTAACTAAATTTTGATTAATTTGGTTTCAACCAATATTTAACTATAATTCCCGATATTTTTAAAATAATTTTTTTCATTATATTTTTTACTTTTAAATTTCTCACTAACCTTATTGTTTCCTTTGTAGCATTATTTTTGGGGGAAGTCTAGGATAGGTTTTTTTTTTTTTTTTTGAAAATGTCAAGTCGTAAAAGGGAAATTGTTCCACCACACACATAGTGCACACGCATATGCATTAGATTCTTTTCCACAAATAAGGAAGAGGCATAGGTACCCACTATTTTAGGAGAGGGCAAAGTAGCTTTGCCTTTTGAGGTGTTAGCCTTTGTCCGGGCCAGTGAAAAGCCTACCGAGTGTAAATTCCTATGCCTACCTGAGGTGTTAGCCTTATTATGGGCATGGAAGATACTCCCACTCGAATTGAACCCTTTTCAATATAGACTCATAATGGGTAAGCATAAGGGTACTTTGTTAGTTTTTTTTGGACTCGGGGAGCAATTCGAGAACCTATTTAGATGTTTAATCTGAACTTTATGTAAGGAACTGTAAGGGCCTTACTTAGTTAAAGCCATACCCAGTTTTAGAGGATACCAAATTAGGTACACAGGGGGGAACGCTTATAACCCTTTACTCTTATAATTTAATTTTCGTCAGATTGATACATGCATGTTGTGTTATTATAACACATTTTATTTCTCACATTAATTTGTTATATTATGAAGGATTTTTCTTAATTTTGGCATGATATCCATATTCCATGGAAATTGTAAATTCATTCATGCATATATAAAGTTCACATTCTTATATGTTCATGCATTCATAATTTTTGTTAATGTACTAATCTATTTCATTTATTGTATTTTAAGGATCAAGACATGGGTGATGATTTAGAGGCAAGGGTTTGCACGCAAGAGTTCATTTAAGTAGAGTTTGATCATGAAGTTCATGGAATGAAAAATCTACTTAATAGAATGAAAAAAATGGTTAAGGGTTTATATGGGATAAAAAAGAAAAAAAGATCACATTTTTGGGCTACTTGCCAAATTTTGTAAATATAAAAGTTAAAATAATGATTGAAAAAAATGAATTATTAGGGTTTGCAAACATCCTTTAAAAACATTAACATAGTTAGGAAATCGTAGTCCTCGCAAGATCAATTCTTTTTATTACTTTTTATTACTTTGCTTTTAAATCTTGTAAATATGGCTATGTACGCCTATAATCAATGGATAAGTTAGAGAATTTTGGTTCATGAAGCAATGTTGTTGAATCATTACTCGAATTCTTCAGATTTT
>JBBYHK010511521.1:0-13201 GCA_038382065.1 Adansonia grandidieri | reverse complement strand
ATAACATGATTGTAGTGCCCATAACAAAAAGAATAGAGATTACAAGTATCAAAATTTGTCTTATTTCACAGATGAACTTTGATTATAGGTAAAATGATGGAAAGAAAAGCTTTTCTTGCAAATCCATTCATCAATATCGTGTATCCCAATAAGGAGAACATGAGTGTAGTGCCCATAACAAAAAGAATGGAGATTATTACAAGTATCCAAGTTTGCCTCATTTCACATATGAGCATTGATTATAAGGAAATGACGAAAAGAAAAGCTTTTCTTGCAATTCCAAAGCATCAATATCACATATCCCAAAGAGGAGAACATGATTGTAGCACCCATAACAGAAAGAATGGAGATTATTACAAGTATCCAAATTTGTCTCATTTCACAGATGAACTTTTATTATAACAAAATGGTGGAAAAAATGCTTTTCTTGTAAATCTAAAGCATTACTATCGTGCATCCCAATAAAGAAAGCATGATTGCAGTGCCGACAACAAAAAGAATGGAGATTATTGCAAGTACCCAAGTTTGTCTCATTTCACAGATAAACATTAATTATAAGGAAAATGGTGGAGAAAAAAGCTTTTCTTGCAAATCCAAAGCATCAATATCGTGTATCCCAATAAGGAGAATATGATTGTAATGCCCATAACAAAATGAATAGAGATTATTACGAGTGCCCATGTTTATCTCATTTCATAGATGAACATTGATTATAATGAAAATGATGGAAATAAAAGATTTTCTTGCAAATCCAAAGTGTCTATATCATGTATCCCAAAGAGGAGAACATGATTCTCGTGCCCATAACAAGAAAAATGGAGATTATTATAAGAATCCAAGTTTGTCTCCTTTCATAAATGAACATTAATCATAAGGAAAATGGTGGAAAGAAAAACTTTTCTTACAAATCCAAAGCATTAAAATCGTGTATCCAAATGTGGAGAACATGATTGTAGTGCCAATAACAAAAAGAGTGAAAATTATTACGAGCATCCAAGTTTGTCTTATTTCATGGATGAAATTTGACTATAAGTAAAATAGTGGAAAGAAAAGCTTTTCTTGCAAATCCAAAGCATCAATATCATGCATCCCAATGAGGAGAACATTATTGCAGTGCCCATAACAAAAACAATGGAGATTTTTAGTAGTATCCAAGTTTCTCTCGTTTCATGGATGAACATTAATTATAAGGAAAATGGTGGAAAGAAAATCTTTTCTTGTAAGTCCAAAGCATCAATATTGTGTATCCCAATGTGGAGAACATGATTGTAGTGCCAATAAAAAAAAAGAATAGAGATTACTAGAAGAACCCAAGTTTGTCTCATTTCATAGGTGAACATCAATTACAAGGAAAATGGTGGAAAGAAAGCTTTTCTTGCAAATCCAATGCATCAATATCATGTATCCTAATATGGAGAACACGATTGTAGTGCCAATAACAAAAAGAATGGATATTATTTATGAGCATCGAAGTTTGTCTCATTTCATGGATGAACTTTAATTACTAGGAAAATGATGAAACTAAAAGCATTTCCTGTAAATCCAAAGCATCAATATCATGTAGCTCAATTAGGAGAACATGAGTGTAGTGCCATAGCAAAAACAATGGAGATTATTATAAGTATACAAGCTTGTCCTATTTCACAGATGAACATTAATCATAAGGTAAATGGTCTAACAAAAGGTTTTTCTTACAAATGCAAAGCATTAATATCATGCATCCCAATGAGGAGAAAATGAGTGTAGTGCCTATAACAAAAAGAATTAGGATTATTACGAGTATCCAAATTTGTCTCACTTCACGAATAAACTTTGATTATAGGGAAAATGTAGAAATAAAAGCTTTTCTTGCAAATCCAAAGCATTAATATCGCATATCCCAATGAAAAGAACATGATTGTAGTGCCCGCAACAAAATGAATGAAGATTATTACGAGAACCTAAGTTTGTCTCATTTCACAGATTAACATTGATTATAAGGAAAATGATGGAAAAAAAAGCTTTTCGTGCAAATCCAAAGCGTCAATATTGTGTATCTTAATGAGGAGAACATGATTGTAGTGCCCATAACAAAAGGAATGGATTATTACGAGTATCCAAGTTTTTCCTATTTCATGATGAATTTTAATTATAAGGAAAATGATGGAGAGAATTGCTTTTCTTGCAAATCCGAAGCATCAATATCATGTATCCCAATGAGGAGAACATGATTGTAGTGCCCATAACAAAAAAAGTGGAGATTATTATGAGTACCTAAGTTTGTCTCATTTCACAAATGATCATTAACTATAAGGAAAATGATAGAAAGAAAAACTTTTCCTACAAAATCCAAAGCATCAATATCATGCATCCTAATATGGAGAAAATGATTGTGGTGCTAATAACAAAAAGAATGGAGATTATTACGAGCATCCAAGTTTGTCTCATTTCATGGATAAACTTTGATTATAAGGAAAATGATGGAAATAAAAGCTTTTCATGCAAATCCAAAGCATTAATACGATGTATCCCAATGAGGAAAACATTAATGTAGTGCCCATAACAAAAAAAATAGAAATTATTACAAGTAACCAAGTTTGTCTTATTTCATAGATGAACATTAATTATAAGGAAAATGGTCTAAAGAAAAGTTTTTCTTGCAAATCCAAAGCATTAATATCATGTATCCCAATGATGAGAACATGATTGTAATGCCCATAACGAAGGGAATGGAGATTATTACGAGTAGCCAAGTTTATCCCATTTCGTAAATGAATATTTATCATACAAAAAATGGTGGAAAGAAAAGCTTTTCTTGCAAATCAAAAGCTTTAATATCGTGTATCCTAATATGGAGAGCATGATTGTAGTGCCCATAACAAAAAGAATGAAGATTATTACAGGTATCCTAGTTTGTCTCATTTCATAGATGAACTTTAGATACAAGGAAAATGGAGGAAAGAAATGCTTTTCCTATAAATCCAAAGCATCAATATCATGTATCCCAATGTGGAGAACATGATTGTAGCACCAATAACAAAATGAACGAAGATCATTATGAGTATCCAAGTTTGTCTCATTTCACAGATGAGCTTTGATTATAAGGAAAATGGTTGAAAGAAAAGATTTTCTTACAAATCCAAAGCATCAATACCGTGTATCGCAATGAGGAAAATATTAATGTAGTGCCCATAACAAAGAAAATGGAGATTATTACAAGTAACGAAGTTTGTCTTATTTCATATATGGATATTAATTATAAAAAAAATGGTCTAAAGAAAAGTTTTTCATGCAAATCAAAGCATTAATATCATGTATCCCAATGAGGAGAACATGATTGTAATGCCCATAAGAAAAAAAGCAGAAATTATTAGGAGTATCCAAATTTGTGTCATTTCCCGGATGAACTTTAATTATAAAGAAAATGATGGAAATAAAAGCTTTTCATGCAAACCTAAAGCATAAATATCATGTATCCCAATGAGGAGAACATGATTGTGGTGCCAATAACAAAAAGAATAGAGATGATTATGAGTTCCCAAGTTCATCTCATTTCATAGATGAACATTAATCATAAGGAAAATGGTGGAAAGAAGAGCTTTTCTTGCAAATCTAAAGCATCAGTATCATGTATCCCAATATGGAGAGCATGATTGTAGTGCCCATAACAAAAAGAATGGGGATTATTATGAGTATCCATGTTTGTCTCATTTCACAGATGCACATTAATTATAAGGAAAATAGTGGAAAGAAAAGGTTTTCTTGCAAACCCAAAGCATCAATATCGCGTATCCCAATAAGGAGAACATGATTGTAGTGTTAAGAACAAAAAGAATAGAGATTATTATGAGTATCCAAGTTTATCTTATTTCACGAATGAGCTTTGATTATAAGGAAAATGATGGAAATAAAAGCTTTTCTTCCAAATCCAAAGCATCAATGAGGAGTATCCCAAAGAAGAGAACATGATCATAGTACCCATAACAAAAAGAATAAAGATTATTACGAGTACCTAAGTTGTCTCATTTCACAGATGAACATTGATTAAAAGGAAAATGATGAAAAGCTTTTCTTGCAAATCTATGGCATCAATATCGTGTATCCCAAAGTAGAGAACATGATTGTAGCGCCAATAACAAAAGGAATGGAGATTACTATGAGCATCCAAGTTTGTCTCACTTCACAGATGAACTTTGATTATAAGGAAAATGATGGAGATAAAAGATTTTTGTGCAAATCCAAAGCATCAATATTGTGTATCCTAATGAGAAGAACATGAGTGTAGTGCCATAACAAAAAGAATGAAGATTATTCCAAGTATCCAAGTTTGTCTCATTTCATAGATGAACATTAATCATAAGGAAAATGGTTCAAAGAAAAGTTTTTCTTACAAATCAAAAGCATTAGTATCATGTATCCCAATGAGGAGAACATGATTATAGTGCCCATAAGAAAAAGAATGGAGATTATTATGAGTATCCAAATTTGTGTCATTTCATGGATGAACTTTAATTATAAGGAAAATGATGGAAATAAAAGCTTTTTATGCAAATCCAAAGCATTAATATCATTTATTCCAATGAGGAGAACATGATTATGATGCTAATAACAAAAAGAATGTGATTATTATGACTACGCAAGTTTGTCTCATGTCATAAATGAACATTAATCATAAGGAAAATGGCAGAAAAAAAGCTTTTCTTCCAAATCCAAAGCATTAATATCGTGTATACCAACGTGGAAGTATGATTATAGTGCCCATAACAAAAAGAATAAATATTATTATAAGTATCTAAGTTCATCACATTTCATAAATGAACTTTAATAATAAGGAAAATGATAGAAAGAAAAGTTTTTCTTGCAAATCCAAAGCATCAATATCGTGTATCCCAATGACGAGAACATAATTATAGTACCCATAACAAAAAGAATAGAGAATATTATGAGTATGCCAGTTTGTCTCATTCCACAGTTGAATTTTGATTATTAGGAAAATGGTAGGGAGAAGAGCTTTTCTTGCAAATCTAAAGCATCAATATCGTGTATCATAATGAGGAGAACATGATTGTAGTGCCCATAACAAAAGGAATGGAGATTGTTATGAGTGTCTAAGTTTGTCTTATTTCACAGATAAACATTAATAATAAGGAAAATGGTGGAATGAAAAGCTTTTCTTGCAAATTCAAAGCATCAATATCGTGTATCCCAATGTGGAGAGCAAGATTGTAGTGCCCATAACAAAAAGAATGGAAATTATTACGGTTATCCAAGTTTGTCTCATTTCATAGATGAATTTTAACTATAAGGAAAATGGTGGAAAAAAAAAGCTTTTCCTGCAAATCCAAAGCATCAATTTTGTGTATCCCAATGTGGAGAACATTATTGTAGTGTCAATAAAAAAAAGAACGAAGATTATTTCAAGTATCCAAGTTTCTCTTATTTCACAGATGAACTCTAATTATAAGGAAAATGGTTGAAAAAAAAGCTTTTCTTGCAAATCCAAAGCATCAATATTGTATATCCTAATGATGAGAACATGATTGTAGTGCCCGTAACAAAAGGAATGGAGATTATTATGAGTGTGAAAGCATGTTTGATTTCACAGATGAACATTGATTATATGGAAAATGATGGGAAGAAAAGCTTTCTTGCAAATCCACAGCATCAATATCGTGTATCCTAAGGAGGAGAACATGATTGTAGTGCCCATAACAAAAACAATGGAGATTATTATGACTATGCAAGCTTGATTCATTTCATGGATGAATTTTGATTATTGGGAAAATGGTGGAAAGAAAAGCTTTTCTTGCAAATCCAAAGCAACAATATCGTGTATCCTAATGAGGAGAACATGATTGTAGTGCCCATAACAAAATGAATGGAGATTATTATGAGTACCTAGGTTTGTCTCATTTCATAGATGAACATTAATCAAAAGGAGAATGGTGGAAAGAAAAGGTTTTCTTGCAAACCCAAAGCATCAATATCGCGTATCCCAATGTGGATAGCATGATTATAGTGCCCATAACAAAAAGAATGGGGATTATTAGATGTATCCAAGTTTGTCTCATTTAACAGATGAACTTTAAGGAAAATGATAGGAAGAAAAGCTTTTCTTGCAAATCCATAGCATCAATATCATGTATCCCGAGGAGGAGAACATGATTGTAGTGCCCATAACAAAAAGAATGAAGCTTATTATGAATATAAAAGTTTGTCTCATTTCACAGATGAATTTTGATTATAAGGAAAATGGTGGAGAGAAAAGCTTCTCTTGCAAATCTAAAGCATCAACATTGTGTGTCCCAATATGGAGAACATGATTGTAAGGCCCATAATAAAATAAATGGAGATTATTATAAGTACCGAAATGTGTCTTATTTCATAGATAACATTGATTATAAGGAAAATGATGCAAAGAAAAGCTTTTCTTACAAATCCAAAGCATCTATATCGTGTATCCCAATGTGGAGAACATGATTGTCTTGCCAACAACAAAAAGAATAGAGATTTTTATTAGCATCCAAATTTGTATCATTTCACAGATGAACTTTGACTTGAAGGAAAATGATAGAAATAAAAGCTTCTTATACAAATCCAAAGCATCATATCGTGTATCCTAATAAGGAAAACATGATTGTAATGCCTACAACAAAAAGATTGGAGATTATTATGAGTATCCAAACTTATCTTATTTCATGAAAGAACTTTGATTGTAAGAAAATGACGGAAATAAAACCTTTTCTTGCAAATCCAAACCATTAATATCGTGTATCCTAATAAGGAGAACATGATTGTAGTGCCCATAACAAAAGGAATGGAGATTATTATGAGTACCCAAGTTTGTCTCATTTCACAAATGAACATTAATCATAAGGAAAATGGTGGAAAGGACAGCTTTTCTCGCAAATCCAAAGCATCAATATCATGTATCCTAATGTGGAGAGCATGATTGTAGTGCCCCTAATGATAAGAATGGAGATTATTATGAGTATACAAGTTTGTCTCATTTCCCATATGAATATTGATTTTAAGGAAAATGATGGAAAGAAAATCTTTTCTTGCAAATCCAAATCTTCAATGTCGTGTATCCCAAAGAGGAGAACATGATTGTAGTGCCTATAACAAAAAAAAATAGAGATTATTATGAGCATCCAAGTTTATCTCATTTCATAGATGAACATTAATTATAACAAAAATAATCTAAAGAAAAGTTTTTCTTGCAAATCCAAAGCATTAACATCATGTATCCCAATGAGGAGAACATGATATCCAAGTTTGTCTTATTTCATAGATGAACATTAATTATAGGTAAAATGGTGAAAAGAAAAGCATTTCTTTTAAATCCAAAGCATCAATATCGTGTATCCCAATGAGGAGAACATGATTGTAGTGCCAATAACAAAAAGAATAGAGATTATTTTTACCATCCATGTTTGTATCATTTCACGTATGAGCTTTGATTATAAAGAAAATGTTAGAAATAAAAGCTTTTTACGCAATTCTAAAGCATCAATATCGTGTATCCCAATGAGTAAAACATGAGTGTAGTGCCCATACCAAAAATAATGGAAATTATTATAGGTATCCAAGCTTGTCTCATCTCACAGATGAACATTAATTATAAGGAAAATGGTCTAAAGAAAAGTTTTTCTTGCAAATCTAAAACATTAATATAATGAACCCTAATAGGAGAACATGATTGTAGTGCCCATAACAAAAAAAATGGAAATTATTATGGGTATCTAAATTTATCTCATTTCACGGATGAAATTTGATTATAAGGAAAATAATAGAAATAAAAGTGTTTCCCGTAAATTCAAAACATTAATATCGTTTATCCCAATAAGGAAAACATGATTGTAGTGCCCATAACAAAAAGAATGGAGATTATTACTAGTACACAAGTTTGTCTTATTCCGTAGATAAACATTAATCATAAGGAAAATAGTGGAAAGAAAAGCTTTTCTTGCCAATCGAACACATCAATATCATGTATCCCAATGTGGAGAGTATGATTGTAGTGCCCCTAACAATAAGAATGGAGATTATTACGAGTATCCAAGTTTGTCTTATTTCACAGATGAACATTAACTATAAGGAAATGGTGGAAAGAAAAGCTTCTCTTGCAAATCCAAAGCATCAATATCTTGTATCCTAATGTGGAGAACATGATTGTAGTGCCACCAACAAAAAGAATGGAGATTGTTATGATCATCCAAATTTGTCTCATTTCACGAATGAAAACTGGTTTTAAGGAAAATGGTTGGAAAAAAAAACTTTTCTTGCAAATTCAAAACGTCCATATTGTGTATCCCAATGAGGAGAACATGATTGTAACACCTATAGCAAAAAGAATGGAGTTATTACGAGTATCAAAGTTTGTCTCATTTGATAGATGAATATTGATTATAAGGAAAATGATGGAAAGAAAGCTTTTCTTACAAATCCATAGCATCAATATCGTGTTTCCCAAGGAGGAGAACATGATTGTAGTGCCCATAACAACAAGAATGGCGATTATTATCAGCATCCAAGTTTATCTCATTCCACAAATGAACTTTGATTATAAGGAAAATGATGGAAATAAAAGCTTTTTATGCAAATCCAAAGAATCAATATCGTGTATCCTAAAAAGGAGAACATGAGTGTAGTGCCCATAACCAAAAAATGCAGATTATTACGAGTATCCAAGTTTGTCTCATTTCATAAATGAATATTAATTATAAGGAAAATGGTTTAAACAAAAGTTTTTTCTTGCAAATCCAAAGCCTCAATACCATGTATCCCAAAGAGTAGAACATGATTATAGTGCCCACAACAAAAAGAATGGAGATTATTATGAATATCCAAGTTTGTCTCTTTTTGCGGATGAACATTGATTAGAAGGAAAATGATGGAAAGAAAAGCTTTTCTTGCAAATCCAAAGCATAAATATCGTGTATCCCAATGAGGAGAACATGATTGTAGTGCCCATAACAAAAAGAATGGAGATTATTATGAGTAACCAAATTTGTCCCATTTCACAGATAAACTTTTATTATAAGGAAAATGTTGGAAACAAAAGCTTTTCCTACAAATTCAAAACATTAATATCATTTATCCTAATAAGGAGAACATGATTGTTGTGCACATAACAAAAAGAGTGGAGATTATTACAGGCACCCAAGTTTGCCTCATTTCACATATGAACATTGATTATAATGAAAATTTTGGAAAAATAGCTTTTCTTGCAAAGCCAAAGCATTAATATCACATATCCTGAAGAGGAGAACATAATTGTAATGCCTATAGCAAAAAGAATGCAGATTATTATGGGTATCCAAGTTTATCTCATTTTATGGATGAACTTTGATTATATGGAAAATAGTGGAAAGAAAAGCCTTTCTTGGCTAACCAAAGCTTTAATATTATGTATCCCAATGTGGAGAACATGATTGCAGTGCTAATAACAAAAAGAATGAGATTGTTATAAGCATCCACGTTTGTCTCATTTTATGGATGAACTTTGATTATAAGGAAAAAGATGGAAATAAAAGCTTTTCATGCAAATCGAAAGCATCAATATCATGTATCCAAAAAAGAAGAACATAAGTGTAGTGCCCATAACAAAAAGAATGAAGATTATTACGGGTATCCACATTTGTCTTATTTCACAAATGAACATAAATTATATGGAAAATCGTCTAAAGAGAAGTTCTTCTCGCAAATCCAAAGCATCAATATTGTGTATCCCAAAGAGGAGAACATGATTGTGGTGTCCACAACAAAAAGAATGGAAATTATTATGAATATCCAAGTTTGTCTCATTTCACGGATGAACATTGATTATAAGGAAAATGATGGAAAGAAAAGCTTTTCTTGCAAATCAAAAGCATAAATATCGTGTATCCCAACGAGGAGAACATGATTGTACTGCGTATAACAAAAAAAATGGAGATTATTACGAGTATCCAAATTTGTCTCATTTCATAGATAAACATTAATCATAAGGAAAACTATGGAAATAAAAGCTTTTCCTGCAAATGCAAAGCATCAATATCATGTATCCCAATGTGGAAAGCATGATTGTAGTGCCAATAACAAAAAGAATGGAGATTATTACAAGTATCTAAGTTTGTCTTATTTCACAGATGAACATTAACTATAAGGAAAATGGTATAAAGAAAAGCTTTTCTTTCAAATCCAAAGCATCAATACAGTATATCCCAGTATGGAGAACATATTGTAGTGCCAATAGCAAAAAGAATGGAGATTATTGCGAGTATCCAAGTTTATCTCATTTCACGGATGAATTTTGATTATGAGGATGATGGTGGAGAGAAAAGCTTTTCTTGCAAATCCAAAGCATAAATATCGTGTATCCTAATGAGGAGAACATGATTGTAGTGCCCATAAGAAAAAGAATGGAGAATATTATGAGTAACCAAGTTTGTCACATTTTATAGATGAACCTTGATTAGAAGGAACATAATGGGAAAAAAAGCTTTTCTTGTGAATCCAAAGCATCAATATCGTGTATCCTAATAAGGAGAACATGATTGTAGTGCCCATAACAAAAACAATGAAGATTATTACGAGTATCCAAGTTTGTCTCATTTCATTGATGAACTTTGATTATAAGGAAAATGGTGGAAAGAAAAGCTTTTCTTGCAAATGCAAAGCATCAACATCATGTATCCCAATGTGGAGAACATGATTGTAGTGCCAATAACAAAAAAATGGAGATTATTAAGCGTATCCAAGTTTGTCTCATTTCATGGATGAATTTTAAGTGTGAGGAATATGGTTGAAAAGAAAACTTTTCTTACAAATCTAAACCATCAATATCTTGTATCCCAATGAGGAGAACATGAGTAGTGCCTATAACAAAAAGAATGGAGATTATTATGAGTATCAAAGTTTGTCTCATTTCATTGATGAACATTGATTATAAGGAAAATGGTGGAAAAAAAGCTTTTCTTACAACTCTATAGCATCAATATCGTTTATCCCATGAAGGAGAACATGATTGTAGTCCCCATAACAAAGAGAATAGAGATTATTACGAGCATCCATGTTTGTCTCATTTCATATATGAACATTAACTATAAGGAAAATAGTGGAGAGAAAAGCTTTTCCTGTAAATCCAAAGCATCAATATCGTGTATCCTAATGTGGAAAACATAATTGTATTGCTCATTAAAAAAAGAATAGAGATTATTATGGGTAACCAAGTTTGTCTCATTTCACAGATGAACATTGATTATAAGGAAAATGATGGAAAAAAGCTTTTCTTGCAAATCCAAAGCATTAATATCGCGTATCACAATGAGGAGAATATGATTGCAGTGCTCATAACAAAAAGAAAGGAGATTATTACGAGTATCCAAGTTTATCTCATTTCATAGATGAACATTGATTATAAGGAAAATGGTGGAAAGAAAAGCTTTTCTTGCAAATCCAAATCATCAATATCATGTATCCAGATGAGGAGAACATGATTGTAGTACTAGTAACAAAAAAATGGGGACTATTATGAGCATCCAAGTTTATCTCATTTCATAGATGAACTTTAATTATAAGGAAAATTACGGAAAGAAAATGTTTTCTTGCATATTCAAAGCATCAATATCATGTATCCCAATAAGGAGAACAAGATATAGTGCCAATAACAAATAGAATGGAGATTATTATGAGTTTCTAAGTTTGTCCATTTCATGAATAAACTTTCATTATAAGGAAAATGATGGAAATAAAAGCTTTCCTTGCATATCCAAAGCATCAATATAATGTATCCTAATGTGGAGAACATTATTGTAGTGCCAATAACAAAACAAATGGATGTTATTATGAGTATCCAAATTTGTCTCGTTTCATGGATGAACTTTGATTATATAGAAAATGGTGCAAAGAAAAGCTTTTCTTCCTAAACCAAAGCTTCAATATTGTGTATCCCAATGTGGAGAACATGAATGTAGTGCCACTAGCAAAAAAAATGAGATTGGTATAAGCATCCAAGTTTGTCTCATTTCACGGATAATTTTGATTATAAGGAAAATGATGGAAATAAAAGCTTTTCATGCAAATCGAAAGCATCAATATCGTGTATCCAAAAAAAGAGAACATGAGTGTAGTGCCCATAGCAAAAAAATTGGAGATTATTACGAGTATCAACGTTTGTCTCATTTGATAGATGGACATTAATTATAAGGAAAAAAAGTTTCTCTTGCAAATCTAGAGCATCAATATCGTGTATCCCGAAAAGAGGAACATGATTGTAGTGCCCACAACAAAAAGAATAGAGATTATTATGAATATCCAAGTTTGTCTCATTTCACGGATGGACATTGGTTATAAGGAAAACGATGGAAAGAAAAGCTTTTCTTGCAAATCCAATGCATAAATATTGCCTATCCCAATGAGGAGAGAATGATTATAGTGCCCATAACAAAAAGAGTCGAGATTATTACGAGTATCCAAATTTGTCTCATTTCATGGACGAACTTTACTTATAAGGAAAATATTGGGAACAAAAGCTTTTCCTACAAATTCAAAACATTAATATTGTTTATCCCAATGAGGAGAACATGATTGTAGTGACCATAAGAAAAAGAATGGAGATTTTTACGAGTACACAAGTTTGTCTCATTTCGCAGATGAACATTAATCATAAGGAAAACTGTGGAAAGAAAAGCTTTTCTTGCAAATGCAAAGCAGCAATATCATGTATCCCAATGTGGAGAGCATGATTGTAGTGCCCATAATAAAAAGAATGGAGATTATTGCGAGTATCCAAGTTTGTCTCATTTCATAGATGAACATTAACAATAAGGAAAATGGTATTAAGAAAAGCTTTTCATCCAAATCCAAAGCATCAATACAGTATATCCCAATATGGAGAACATATTTGTAGTACCAATAGCAGAAAGAATGAAGATTATTACGAGTATCCAAGTTTATCCCATTTCACGAATGAATTTTGATTATGAGGAAGATGGTGGAGAGAAAAGCTTTTCTTGCAAATCCAAAGCATCAATATCAGGTATCCTAATGAGGAGAACATGATTGTAGTGCCCATAAGAAAAAGAATGGAGAATATTATGAGTAACCAAGTTTATGTCATTTTATAGATGAATATTGATTATAAGGAAAATAATGGAAGAAAAAGCTTTTCTTGCAAATCCAAAGCATCAATATCGTGTATCCCAATGAGGAGAACATGATTGTAGTGCCCATAACA
>JBBYHK010511512.1:0-13202 GCA_038382065.1 Adansonia grandidieri | reverse complement strand
AACAAAAAAGTTTACTTTCTTGAAGATCCATCTTTTGAAGATGCCTTTGATCATACTATGCCTCTTTCAAACTTAGTCTTCCAGTAAATTATGCTTTGTTCATTCCTTTCAAATGCTTGGGCTATTGCTTTGAGCCTTCAACTGAAAGTTTCCCTCTATACCACCTTTGATCAAATACTTTTTTGGGTTTTTTTTTTAAAAAATACCTTTTTAGGTTTTCATTCATTTTTCTTTTTTTTTTAAGCATAATATCTTTTTACATTATTCGAATTAATTGGGTTTGGTAGAATTCTTCCATCCATCTGTGCCAATATCAATGCTCCTCCTAAAAATGTCTTCAGGACAACATAAAGCCCTTCCCAATTAGGTACCTATTTGCCTCGAGGATCTTTTTATCCTGGCAGGATTCTTCTTAATACCAATTCTCCCTCGTGGAATTTTCTAGGATGAATTTTCTTATCATGTGCCTTCATCATTCTTTTTCAGTATGTCTGCCCATGTTGAATAGCTTTTAGCTTTTTTTCTTTAATAAAGTTTAGTTGCTCATAACAATCTCAAACCCATTCAGCTTCTTCTAACTTGGTTTCTATCAAAACTTAGAGTGAAACAATCTTCACTTTAATTGGTAAAGTAGCCTTTGTACTATAGAACAACAAATAAGGCATTGCCCCAGTTGAAATTCAAACTAAAGTTCTATAAGTTAAAAGGGCAAAAGGGAGCTTCTTATGCCAATCTTTGTAGGTTTCTACCATCTTCCCTATATTTTTTTAATATTTTTATTAGCTGCCTTTACAGCTCCGTTCATCTTTGGATGGTATGTCACCAAATTGTGATGAGAAATTTTGAGTTAGGTACACACCTCTGTCATTAATTTATTATTCAAATTGAAGGCGTTATCCATTATAATTCTTTTAGGGATCCCAAATTGATAAATGATGTTAGTTCTCATAAATTTTATCATCATTAACCTTGTCACATTTGTATAGAAGGCTGCTTCAACCCATTTGGTGAAGTAATCGATAGCCACCAAGATGAAGCGATGATGGTTCAAGGCTACAGGGGTAATTAGCCCAATAACATCCATGCCTCATACAGAGAAAGGCCATGGTGCAGTTATGACATGCAATGGTGAAGGTGGTAGATGGATCTTGTCAGCATAGACTTGGCATTTATGACACTTTCGGGCATAATACAATCACCTTCCATGGTTATCCAGAAATAACCCAATCTCATGATTTGCTTTGCCATTTTATGTCCATTCTCATGGATACCGTAAATCCCCTCATGCACTTCTTCCAATATCTTCTGTGTTTTAGGAGCATCAATACACCTTAGTAACACTTGATCATAACCCTTCTTATAAAGAATCTCTCCATCTAAAATAAAATTCATAGCCAACCTCCTTAAAGTTCTTTTGTCGATCTCAGAGGAATTATCCAAGTATGCTCGATCTTTGATATATCTTTTGATGTCGTGATACCATGAGAGACCATCAACTTTCATTTCAACATTGCAACAATATATGGAAGACTCGTATATGCTCATCTAAATTGGTGTTACCTCTTACCCTTCATTCATCTTAAACATCGAAGCCAATAAGGCTAAAGCATCTGCTATTTGATTGTCGTCTTGAGTCAGATGAATAAATTCTACCTTTTCAAACTCTTTAAGCAATTCTAGAATCAGCTTTCTATATTGTTGCATCCTCAAATCTTGAGTTTCCTATTTTTTATGCAATTGATAAATCAAGACCCATAAACTTTCAATAATTAAGCTTTTCTCTCTACAGCTGCTCTGAGTCCCATAGCACATGCTTCATATTATGCTACATTATTTGTACAATAAAAGTCCAATCAAGCAGTGAAAGGGTAATAGTCTCCTTATAAAGATATTAAGATTGCCCCAATTCCATGGCCTAAAGCGTTTGATGCTCCATCACAATACATTTTCCATGACAATTCTTTTGATGGCTCTCCTTCTTCTTCCTTTGAAATATTCATTAAATCCTGAGTAGATAGGTTAAAATTCAATAGCTGATAACCATCAAGTGCCTAGCTTGCTAGGAATTCAGCGATAACGCTCCTTTTAATTGCTTTTTGACTCACATAAACCATATCATATTCCGATAGCAAAACTTTCCATGTAGCTATCTTTCTTGACAAAATTGATGCTTCGAACAGATATTTGATGGGGTCCATTTTGGTGATCAGCCAGGTGGTATGATACAACATGTATTGTCAGAGCCTTTTTGTAGCCTAAACTAGGGCATAGCATATTTTTCTATTTGAGGATAATTTACCTCGTAGTTAAGAAATTTCTTGCTAATGTAATAAATAGCTTGCTCCTTGTTTCCTATCTCATCTTATTGTCCCAGCACATAACCTATAGACCTTTCGAACATTGACAAGTACAAGATCAAGGGTCATCTCGATACAGGTGGCACTAATAATGGTGAATTACAGAGATAATGCTTAACTTTTTCGAATGCTTCTTGCATTCTTCATTCCATTCACTAGGGTTTTGTTTTTGCAAGAGCCAAAATATTAGGTCTCATTTATCACTGAGTTGGATATGAATCTGGCAATGTAATTTAACCTCCTTAAGAAACTTCGCACCTCTTTTTTTTTGTATGTGGGGATGGTAATTCTTGGATGGCTTTAATCTTATTTGGATCAATTTCAATCCTTTTTTTCACTTATAATGAACCCTAGTAACTTTCCTAACTTTGTACCAAAAGTGCATTTTGTCGCATTTAGCTTCAATTGCTACTTTCTCAGTCTTTTAGACAGTTTTCAAAAATCTGCAACATCTTCTTCCTCTTGAGGCGACTTGCCAATCATATCATACACGTATACTTTTATCTCTTTATGCATATATCATGGAATAAAGTGACCATTGCCCTCTAATAAGTTGCCCTTGCATTTTTTAGTCCAAATGGCATTACCTTATAGCAAAAAGTTCCCCACATTATGACAAAGGTTATCTTTTCCATGTCTTCTAGTGCCATTTTTATCTAGTTATGCCCCGAAAATCCATCAATGAAAGAAAATAGACAATTCTTTGCAGTATTATCAACTGTATCCATATGGGGAAAAGGAAAATTATGCATTAGACTCGCTCAATTTAGGTCCCAGTAGTCTACACACATTCCAACTCTACCATCCTTTTTGGGAACTAGGACAATATTTGCAACCCATTCTGGGTATTTTGCCACTTCAAGAAATCCAGCCTTAAATTGTTTCTTTACCTCTTCTTTTATCTTTAAAAGCATTTCTGGTTTCATTTTTATCAACTTCTGCTGCATCGGTTTGAATTCAAGTTTTAAAGGTAATTTATGGACTATGATTTTCGTATCCAATCCTGACATGTCTTGGTAGGACCATGCGAAAACATCTCGAAATTCTTGGAGCAAACTTATTAATTCCTCCCTAGTGACGGGCATTAGGGTAGTCCCTATCCTGACTTCTTTTCTATCTTCCTCATCATCCCCTAAATTTGTCACCTCCATGGATTCTTCATGAGCCATTATTCATTCATCCTCTCACTCAATTATTTTTAGCATATTAGGTGGTAAAGTATGATCATCAATATCTTCTTCAAAATTGACCTCATTCAAGCATACAGTCTGTTCAAATTCAACCTTTGAACGTGTTTGAGACCATCAACTTTTCCTGGAATGGGAAATCTATAAAGGTAAAAAAGAAAAGAATGGGCAAACAAACGTATGACATGATTTGTATAAATGTATGTAACAAAGGAAAGAAATATTGGTTTAAAAGAAGTTGGACATAGACAAAAAGGTCTCATGCATTTCATTTCTATAAATGATAATTTAACATTTCAAGTTTTCACAAAAAGATTCTAAGATGACAAAACAAGTTCCCAAGATTATTTTGAAACTGATCTAAGCACTACAGTTCTCTCAATACAAGTCTAATTTTTCAAGATGTATCTAGGAGTATAATGATGGAGCCCATGATCATCATTTGGCTCTTTGCTGTCTTCTCCAATGGTGGCCACTGACACTTTTTAAGAGCTTCATTAATCACCATAATAACTCCATTGGCTTTTTTTTCTTTAGTTCTATATTAAAAACCCCTCCATAGTGAAAACTTCATTCAGTAAGGGGTAGAGGGTTGATTTCTGGCATGATTGTTGATTGAAGGTTTGGACTAGATTCGTTCCTTGAGATCTATTTTCAAATTTCTTTTTCTGACTCTGCTCTGGCTTGAATCCCAGTCTTTGCTTATCTTTCTTGCTGATGACATTGATAGATCAACTAATCCCTTGTAATTGTTTCCCAAGTCTACTTCCAGCTCGAGCTTCTTTCCCGAATATAACCCTAAGACCCATACGGGTGCTGTTTGAAAGTTTAGGTTTTAGGATTACAAACCCTTCCACAATAATAGTGGTGTTGATAATTTCAAAGGACCTAAAAGAGCACTCTTCAATTTTTGTATCTGCTTCAATGTAAGGGGCTTCAATAAAAGTCATGGCCACAATGTCTTCCTCCCTAGATATGCTAATCAATTTCTTGCCAATTATGAATTTAACCTTTTGGTGCAAAGATGATGGGATGACCCTGGCAGAATGAATCCATGGTCATCCCAACAAACAGTTGTATGCTGGGACAATGTCCATTACATGAAATTCGATCTCAAATGGGCAAAGGCCAATATCCAAAGTAATCAAAATAGTTCCCTTGATTTCTCTCTTGGTCTCGTCGAATGCCTTAACAATTGTATGGCTGTGCTTGATCTGGCTAACATCAATTGTTAAGCAAAACAATATGATCAATGGCATTACATTCAAAGTTAATCCATTGTCAATGAAAACTTTGGGCAGAATGGTCCCTTTACAGTGAGTTATGATGTAGAGAGCTTTTGTTGAAGTGCTGCCCCCTAGTGGGATCTCATCGTCACTAAATGAAATAAAATTGTTAGCAACAATGTTATTTACTAGGCGATCCAGCTTATTTATGGAAATATCTTAGGGAATATAAGCTTGGTTGAGCACTTTCAACAAAACATTATGATGCACTTTTGAGTTGAGCAGTGGGGTTAACATAGAAATCTTTGTCGATTACTGCTTTAACTGTTCTAATATACTCATAGTGTTTAATGAACTTAAGAAATTCAGTAACCTCTTTTTCCTTGATCGATTCATATAGTTCTACTAGGTTATCTTCATAACTGTTACTTTTCTAGATACCTATCCTTTTGACTTTTTTTTGCACTGGTTTCACTGGTTTTTGGGCCGTAGATGTGACCACTCCTTATCACATGGCTTACCCTAGTTATGTCGATAGCTGCAAGTTGGCTTGTAACAACCTCTGGAGTTGTTATTCCACCATCATACTTCCACAGTACTTGTTTGTTATTCTGATATGGGAACGGAGTTAATGCTCTGATAATAAGTCTAGGAGTAACTTCAATCTTAGGCAATGTGATCTTTGGTTGATTGCGATGAATGATGAGAGGGTAACAACACCATAGGGCAACTGCAATGATCCTTCACTAGCCATATTGATTGATTTTTCTTCATCTAATCAGCTTCTTCAAAGAACCTAATTTCACCATTGTCCATCATTTTTTAGATTATACCCAAAAATTCTATGCAATTTTGCAAAGTATGCCCTAATGTTTTACGAAATTTGTAAAAGTTAGTACCAGGACCATATTGACCTTTGCTACTTTCATGATCTTAACTAAAGATCCCTATTTTAGTTAGGATTATCCATACTTTTTCCATAGAAGTCCTAACTTCTTGAACTTTTGACTTCCTTCGATTTTCTTATTTAGTAATCAAAGCATTAATCCTGGGTTCGGTATGATCTGGTAAGGGATTTGCTACCATATTATGTGCTGAGCCATTATCAATTTGAAAGGCACTATTTCGAGAAGACTTTAAACCTTTTGCTTATAGGCTATACAGTTTTCGATCGAGTGACCTACTACTGCATGATACTCACAATGTAGATTTCGGTCATACCAACTGGGGTAATTTCCTTCATATGGTTTGGAAAAGATTGGAGCCACTAACCGTGCCTCAAAAAGCTTATCAAACATTTTCTTGTAAGAGTAAGGAATAGGTTTATAGTGAGATCTAGGTTGGTTGGCTCTTTAGGCTGGTCAATTAACATTGGGTCTTAGTTGGTTTTGTGGAGGAGCATTCAAAGTGGTGGTCTGAGGTAATATTGAAGGAAAAGTTCTATGTATGTTAAGAAAGTAGGTATTCTGGGTTTGCTATCTTTGGTTTTGGTAATACGAATAAGGTCCTTGACAGTACAGTTGACTGACGTAGTTAACAAAGGATTTTACCTAGCTTCTTTCTAGTAGAAGACTTTCCAGTCATGATTTTACCAGCCTTTATAGCTGTTTCAATCATCTCTCCTGAAATAACAAGATCAATGAAATTCTTAGTTACATTCCCTACCAATTTGTCATAACAAAAGGGATGCAAAGTGCTTAGGAATAGTATCATGGTTTCTTTCTCAGTTAAGAGATGATGAACTTGAGAAGCCATATCTCTCCATCTTTGTGCATATTTCTTAAAAGATTCGATAGACTTCTTCTCCATGTTCCGAAGAGTTAGACTATTAGGCACCCATACAGCCATATGTTTATATTGTTGGAGAAATGCATTAGCTAAATCAGTTCAGCATTGAATTTGAGTGCAGTTCAGATTGTTATACCATCTCAGTGCAGATCTAGACAAACTTTCTTGAAAACAGTGAATCAAAAGCTTGTTGTTCTGGGTGTAACTAGCCATTTTCCTGATGAACATTTTAATGTGTGCTTGAGGGGAAGTAGCACCTTTGTACTTTTTAAAATCAAGCATTTTAAAATTTTGGTGGGAAGACTAAATCTAGTACTAGACTGAGGTCCTTGACATCCACAGTGATATATAATTTGGCCTATTCAATGGCTTTTAGCCTCCTCTTAAAAAGCTGTCATTTTTTTTCTATCTTCGATTTAGCTTGCTCTTTACCTTTTTGTTTACGCTTTTCCTCTTCATTGATGCTAGGGCCTGCTGATTCTTCTTGAGCAATTATAGTTCTTGTACCTACCCCTTGTGAAAGGGCATCAGGATTAATGATGATGACTAGTGGGCTAGTAGCTAGGACATTTTGTTGTAGATTTTTTATATTGGTTGGTTGTGCATTCTGAGCATTAGTTGTTTGTTCCTCATTCAATACCCCCCCGATCCCTCGGTAAGACTATCAATATTTATCTCTAACTGTTGATGAATTGGTTCCTTGCCAATAACAACTCCATCATCCTTGTGATCTGAGCTTGTAGCTCTTCTTGCCTTTTAAGCATGGCTTCCTGAGCTTGTCGATGACTTTCTTCTAATCTTTTTAATCTTGCCAAGTGATCTTCAGTCATTCTTCTTGTTTTAAGTTTAGTATGGTATTGATGAATGGTTAGTGGTTGAATTGGTCTTTCTGAGTTTACAATGTTAACCTTAACAATTCCACATTTTTTGAGTTAAGTAATTTTTAATTATGAACTACTAAAACTAGTAATCATGTTTGTATGTATGTATGTATGTATGTAAATGTATGGGTGTATGTATGTATGGTATGAGTACATGAAAGCACTTGTAGGGATGCTTTCTTGAACTAAAGATTTTGAACTCAAAAATTTTTCATTAACTTTGTGACAAATTACATGTTCACATCATTGATCATGTAGGGATTACATCCAAGGAAATTCCTAATTTGATCATATTGTTTTTTAGCTTCATCCAAAAATTGAAGTATAACATGTCCGTATTATCCTATGAGATTAATTTGCATCTTTAAGTCTCTAATCCTCTCCACCATTTTCCTTACTTGGATGATGTCTAAGTGGATTTGCTCCGTAAGATGATCATGTACATCTGTCGGCCAAAAGAATCGGCTGCCCATCGTCTACCATCATCTTCAGCCCACCATAGTCTATTGTCCTAATATGCATCTAGATCATGGTAGGCTTGCACCAAGGCATGAATATCATCTCCCTTGTGTTGTAATTCTAATCTTATCTCTGCAATAGTCATAGTGAGACCTTGTCTTTCCTCAAGCAGTTGAGATACCTTTCCATGCTCTCGATCCAAGGTAGCTCAAAGTCACTTCTTCTTTTCCATAAACCTTTTTAACTGGAGATGTGTACCAGCATGCTCTCTTCTTTCTTTTCCAAAAATAGTTTGCCTGGCCTCTTTTTCCAAAGCTTTAGCCTTCCATGCTCTTAACACTTCATGAAGGTTACGCATTTCTTCTTTCCTCCCCTTAGCAATGCTGTTGGAACTCCTAAATATCCCAGCAAGTCTTATTTTTTTTGTTTTGTTTGACCCAGTCATTCTTTATTAAGTTGTACTTTTCTTCCATTTTTCAACTTCTTTTGCTTTTGCTTCCATATTCATTCATAAGTAACAACTTCTTCTTGGAGTTGGTGAATCTCGTCACTCATTCTTTTTTGCTCTCTGGCAGCTTCCTCCTTAATCAAATCGATCTCGGATGGCATGACAGGTTTTGGCTGAATAGATACTCTAGGAATGGTTCCATCTAAGCCAAGAATAATTATGTCACAGCCTCAAACTCTCTTCTACACATCATACCCTAAAGTAGTCTTATCTATGTATGCACTTAATCCTGACTCATACCTTTCTCTCTATTGTAAAGCAGCCATTTAAAGCGACTTTTTATAATCCTTACCCTGATATTCCAAGTCAACACTAGCCAGATTTGAAGTCATGGGGATGAATTGCTGTGATCCATATTTCCTTGTGGACCAATAATGGCGCATAACCCCCGATGTCCCATATTTCAAGTAAAGGCATATATAGCAAATTACTGCATCGATACACAAAACATTTTGGTTAAAACCATGGTGCCCTCCATGTTATATTAGAAGAAGCTAAGTTCTTTAACATCTCAACCTATTGTTTCTTAGTTCCAGACTTGGGCTATTCTTTTTTGATGAATTCTTGAATAGGAACAATGTCTAGAAAGTAGGGTTTAACTTTATCTACCTCTTCACCCCAGAAATAACTTCGAGCCCAGATGTACTATAATAAAGCACTTTTAAAGAATCTTTCTTAATCCTCTTTTTGGTATGCATTGAGTGCTCTAATTATTTTAGCTAAAATTGCTAGGGCCGAGTGCATGTTTCTTTTCAATCGATTAAATAAATCCACTACCATCGCTTCAACATGTCCCAACACTCTTAAGAAGAAAACCATCCCATATATAGCAAGAGCAAATGCATCTAGAGCCTTCTCAGTGTCGAATCACTCTCGGATATATTTTCGTAGATACTTGTGTGAAATGACATTGGTATTCCTTTTCTGCTCTATGTAATGGTGGTCGGCTTTTAAATCATGATCCAAAACTTGACTTAATCTTTTACAAAAACTGATTGGATTGTGCTCTTTGCAATAGATGGTCTTGTCTCTAATGGCCTAAGCCCGAGAAGAGCTAATATCTCTTCCACAGTTGGGGTCATGTCATGCTGATTGAACAAAAAACATCAAAATGATGGATCCCAAAACTTAATCATAGCCTTGACTAGCCATTCATCCATGTGCACTTTGAGTAAAAGAGCAATCTATCCGTATTTTTCTGTAAACTGGGTTTGCTTTGCACTTTCCCACTGATCCCATATTTCGACTAACTCTTTCAAATTATTTTGGCGAAGGTCTAAATGTGTGATCTTGGCAATTCTGACATGAAACCTTTCGCTGCACAGTCCCCATCCTTTTTCTGATTGAATTTGGACTCAGAACGGCCTTCTTTGAATTCCTTGGAAATAATCGCTACATGTACTTGTTCTGCCATAAAATTAAATAAAAATTAATCTAAGTTGAAATTCTTTATAAAGCAAGTGTTCCTGTATGCATATGAGAGATGAAAGATGCATACAAAAATGAGTTAGTATCTTTAGGAAATATTAAATTCAAATAAAACTTCAAAATAATGAAAATCATAAATTAATCAAGCAAGGTAAACAGAAATTGTAAATCATTCGAACAAGATATTAAAATTAAAAAATAAAAAGGAAAAGATAACTTTGTCCCTTCATCTGTCCCTAATTTTGGTGACATCTAAAATCGGGAATGGCTTTGACTAGGAGGTTAGCACGGTTCACTATATGTGGTTTATGTCAGACCTCTAATTAGGTTCTTGAATTCCTTGAGCCTTAAAAGGACTAGCGAGGTACCTTATCCTTATCCATCGCAGATCCATGTCAGAATAGGTTTAATTCGAGTAGGTGTGTCTTCCATGTCTGTAACGAGGCTAACACCTTGGGCAGACATAGGAATATACACCCGGTAGGTTTTTTGCTGGCCCAGATAGAGGCTAAAACCTTAGAAGGCAGAGCTACTTCACTTGCTCCTAAAATATTAGGTACCTATGCCCCTTCCATATCTGACAGAGGAGAAACTACTACACAATGCACATAGTGTGTGTGAAGGGACAAATTTAACTTTTTATGACACAACATTAAAGATAAAACCTACTATCTTAATCCCCAAAAGACAAAAGCAAACACAAAAAGATTAGTGCAAAATAAATATTGATATAATGAAGAGGAATTTTGTTTGAAAAAAGGAATTTAAAATTAGATACCAATTGAAACCGAACTAATTGAAATTTAGTTAACAAATAATTAATTTTAGGCCTGACTCTCTAGACGTCCCTAGTGGAGTCGCCAAGTTGTCGTTACGTGGCCTGGATACGAATCCTGACCAAGCCTGACTTAAATGGCCTTCGCTCCTATATTTGTTAAATTTATCACTATTTTATGTTCTCTTATTTCTATAGGCCATATCATTATTAACATTTTCTTATTTTTGGGCACTGGGTGGTTGAGGTGAATCACTCACTCGACTTAACCATAAATAGTCATTACGAAATGACTATTTATTTGGAGTCGCCACCAATCTATTTGGGCTACTTGAGATTGGTCACCTATCGGAGTTTGTATTTTGAGGGTTATGAAACCCTAGACTACAAACTCCAAGGCCCGCGATCATACCAAAGATCATATAAAAGAGTCTGGGAGTAGGTTACAATCACAAGTAAGGATCGACCCTCTCGTGATGCCCAAAAATCGATACCTTATTAATTATGTGTTAACTTGAATCTTAATTTTATTCAGTTTCAACATATGGCATTTAATTATAGATTATCAAAATAGCAATTTATAAAACAAATTTATTATTATTCCGTGTTAGGAAGATCTGGTTTTCAGAATTTTGAAAGTCAAAATCTCTTACGTACTCCATCGGAGGACCAATGGAACTTGAAAGCTTTTTATCATTCTCCTTTGTGTCCCAACAGAAAACCAGAGGAACATAAAAGGTTTTTAAAATTAAAAATATCTTTCGCACCCCAGTGGAGGGCCAGAGAAATACGTAATGTTTCATTATTATTACTTTTTTAAAATTTATAAAAACCTAATTTCCATTTTGAAAAGAATATCTCGATATTAAAATAATTTCTTAGAACCTCTCTCATATTTTGGGAAAAAATCTACATATTATTTTAACTTAGAGACATTGCTTTAATTTTCTAAAAAGAAAATTTTATATTTTATTGAAAATATTTATAAAACATCCTAAAACTCAATAACAATATGAAATGACGAACTTAGTCCTAATGTATCCCTTAGATACAAAAATATCCTTGTAATCACATAGGACTTGGTTCTAACAAAATAACCAAAAAGCCCATAGGATATACTTTCAACGTTAAAATATCTCGATACCCCTAATGGACACCAAAATGACCTTAAAAAGGCTAAATGAATTGTAAACATTAACCTTTGACATAAAAGCATCCCGATGAGAAAAATTACGAAAATGCCATGGGTTATACCTTTGAGATCAAAGTATCCCGGTGACCCTAATAGACACTAAAATGACCTTAGAAGGCTAAATGAATCCTAAACATTCACCTTTGGCATAAAAGCATCTCAGTGAGCAAAATTATGAAAATGCCCCCAGGCTATACCTTCGACATGAAAGTATCCTAGTACCCTTAATGGACACTAAAATGACCTTACAGGGCTAAATGAGTCATAAACATTCACCTTTGGCATAAAAGCATCTTTGTGAGGAAAATTACAAAAATGCCCCTAATGGACACTAAATGATGAGAACTAGATGAGCCTATCCTAAATATGCACCTTTAGCATAAGCATCTCAGTTACTATCTAGAACTTGATTTTAGCAAAATTACCAAAATACCCCTAGGGTATACCTTCAACTTGAAAGTATCTCGGTACCCTAATGGACACTAAAATGATGAAAAGTAGATGAATTTAGTCTAAATGGAAGAGTTACAAATTTAAGTTTGACTTGAAATGCAAAATTTACAATCAAGCCCCTAAAGTTTTAAAAATTGCATTTCGTATTCTTCGGAGGACCAAACAAATACGAAAAGTTTTAAAATTTTTTATATCCCTACAAAAGGCCATAGAAATAATAGAAATCATAAAAACTGGTGCAATATACTTTTTGCCCCCTAAATATGAAATTTTGCTATCTAGACTCTACACTTTTCTAAATTTTCATTTTAGTCCTTACATGCTAAAATAACCTAAAAATTATAAAAATCATATGAAATAATGCATGAAAATGCAGCCAATATATGAACAAAGATGCGACCAAATACCTTGCTCTAAAATTTTTTTTGCAATTTACAAAGTAACCCTTAAATTTTATAAAATTATATTTTAACCTTATATGGTAAAATACCCTAGAAAAATCATTAAAAATCATCAAACTAGCGAAGAATCAACACAAAAGTCATGGTAATAATATGCAAGATGGTTCAGCCAAGCATTTTTAGCCACAAAATATAATTTCTATATTTTACAATTTAGCCCATAAACTTTTGATATTTACAAATGACCCTTGAAGTATTAGAAATACCTAAAAAATGTTTACAAATAGACAAATTAGACATATCATGGCTTACAAAGCTCTCAACCAAGCCAAAAACGTCAAAAAAAACTTTTATAAATTTTGCAATTTAGTCCCTATGTTTACTAATATTACAAAATAATTTAAAAATCGTGAAATCAAAATAAAAATAAGCACAAAAGGATCATGAACAATTCCAAACATATTCGTTCGAGGTGAAAAACATGAAATACATACATGCTTTGACATAAAAACCATGGAAATAAGCATAAATAATTATCATCAAACTT